>LPNX010604637.1:222271-368046 GCA_001517045.1 Pseudotsuga menziesii | reverse complement strand
TATTATCTTCCTTCTTCATTCTGTATAGGTGATTCTATGCTTGATATATACTAGTCAATAGAGTATGTCATGTCATAGTCTATTCTTTCTGAGGAAAATCATGATTCTTTCTTTGTACACTTGTTCTTGCAGATCCATATGGAAGATACTACGTACTTCCCTTTATGTCTTGAAATCATATCATATATTACATCATTCCCCATAATCAACTGTTATTCTTTGATCATAGCTTCTTTCATAGCATTTTTTTCTTCATCTTGAGTTATCTCTCATAACCATGGTGGTGTTCATCCTTCGAGGTGGATCTACCGCTATTTGAAGCTCTTTCTTTCGTCATGGTGTCTCTGACCCTGGGAGCTTCAGATTCATGTTTATTGAATTGTCATCACTTGTTCTTCGGAACAAGTCTCATCCTTCTTTTCTTTTAGGAGGTTGTACAAGAACTTTCCTACAATTCAAATGCACCAGTTTCATGGTTAGAACTACATATGCATAATGACAAATTCTTATGCATCATGCACCTATTTAGCCAATACAACATTCATCCATATCTCACAGAAACTTTCTACATGCCTTCCATCTCTACCATGACATCATTGAGATTGTGCACTAATCCAATATGTCAGCAAATAGGTTTCATTCTAGATAAGTAACAGTGGAGATTTGTATAGAACCATGAGCTACTTACCCATCACATGCATGCAAACAACACATCAACTGAATATAATCAAATGCATAACAAAACAATATCATTAAATGACAATTGAATACTTATCTTTTGTTTGTTTCGTGGGTAGACTCCTTCTTGATCATTCTGCTTCATCATCTTCTTCATCCATGAAATAATCATTTCTTATCCAAATGATAAGATGGATAAGAGGTTTGTCAAGAATTGAGTTCTTCATATTCCTCATCGCTTGAGGGATCTTCACATTCTTCAACTGTTTTCTCAAATCCATCTTCTAAATTATGTTCTTATCTTCAAATAGCTTGATCAAGGAATCAAACATCTTCGGTGTCTTTACGGAAGACACTTGTAGTACAAGTTGATCCATGATTGAATCAACAATGATCTTCTTGGCCTTGATCAAGTTCTTCTTGTGTAAGGCTTTGAGGCTCATCTCCCTCTAGAACTGGAACCTCTCTACTCATGTAGGTGTCCAATTCATTTTCTTCAGAGAGATCAAATACTTCCATGCTTGGAATTTTTCAACTTCAACAAGCTTATCATCAAGCTGATGTGATAGATCACTTTGAAATGAGAACCTTAGATGCAAATAACAAAAGATTAGATCTTACCGATTTGAGGTGTCCGTCCTGCTTCCAGAGCTGGCTGATCTAGGGTTTGTCAGAGAAACCCTAATTTTCAAAACTTAGAATATTTCATATTTTATTGGATAGAAAGATATATCTCTTCAAATGGAGCTGTCCAATGTACTCCTTTTCTGAAAACAGTGGAGGGAAGCTCCCAGAACAGGAAGCCCTAGTTTTCCAATTTCTTCTACAGAAATGCTTGTTACTGTTTCTGTGATATCTCTGAAATTACTGCTCCTCTATGTCTGAAATTTTGTATTGAGGTAAACTCACATGTCCCTGATCCAAAACCATATTTTTCATTAGAATTGGTTTCACCAATTGGGATTTATGATCATTTTCCCAAGGTGACCTGTTACAAGACTGTTCAGAACAGTGAAGTTGTATGGCATGCCACATGTCATTGGTTCATCTTCAGGTTCGGAAATTTGGACCACATAAATTAGAGTCCGTGGTATTTCTGGAACATCTTTAGGAATTCAATTTGGACCTTTGTATCCCACGCTACAGCAATTCTCCCCAGGTGTCCTGTTTAGGGATGAATTCTGGAAGAGGCTGGAACCCTAACTTGGAGGGATCATATCTCCCAGAATATAGTGAATCTGAGGCTGAATTTTGGACAGTGTAAATCAGGATTTTTTATTCGGCCTCTACAAGATTCAACTCCTAAGCCTTCGCCAATCTCAGGATATAGCGAATGTACCAAAACTTAGTAGTTTTAGTATTTAGGGTTTTTCCAGATCGGGGTCAAACTAGGGTTTGACTTTCCTGAAGTTTCACCCAACCAAATTTCTTGATCCAGGTCTCTAAAATTTGATTTTGATGAGGAGAACAATCCTATGCTGGGCTCACTCAAAAATTCTTCTTCTGTAGAAATCCCTAATTTTCCGCACCAAAACTGAAAATGCTCGGAATCAAATTTCGTTTCGATAGAAAGACGCGCCCTTCAATGGAGAGTCAGTCTAGCCTTATTTTGCTGATCGATCATGGATAGAGACCCAAAAAATAAGAATCCCTAGATTCTTTAGCTGCATAATTTTTTCTTTCAGGGTGGCTCTGATACCATGTTAAATTTTCATATGCTTAGCTAAGACATCAGTATTTCATTTCATATTCATAACAAAAGCATATAAATAGGATCACTGAAAGATAGACAAGCACAACCATACAAAAGGAACACAAGGATTTATCCTGGGAAAACATTAAAGGGAAAAACCCAGCAAAAGCTTCCTCAATATAGATTCCCCAAAAAGATAAAAGATAAAACCAGCAAGGAGATCAAAGCCTGATCCTCCTCCTTCTCCATCTACTTCTCTTCTCCACTAATGCACTACACAAGTGAGAGTGTGTGTGTCTCAAATGAGGAGTACCACACCTCTATTTATATTCATCCATTCACTTGAATTAACTCATCCAACATGTAGGCTCGAGTTAATTATGTAGGCTCGAGTTACACATGTAGGCTCAAGTAACCACACTGGGGTGCTAATGACCCACCTTTACAAATAGAGGGGACAACCTCATGACTCTTATTAGTTCTTCCAATTAGAAGCATCGGGGTACAAGATAATACAATTGTTTCTCCCGGTAGGACCATCGGGGACCACAAAAGATACATATAGAATATTCTTTGAAGTTAAATGGTTGTTGTATTGGCTATCTTGTGGTTCTCACTAGAGTTTACTGTCATCTTACTCAAGCACCAATCGACTGATTAACCCCTCAAAATCAGCACTCTATCCTCATTCCACTCCACATTTTGCTGCATGCATCCTCACTTCTCCAGGCCATCCCTGAAACCAACACGCTAATCTCCTTCCCTGAATTTGAATTTCAATTTTGCAGGCGCAGCAGAACATTCAAGAAGATGAAGAGAGGAGGAGGACCCGCTCAAAAAATCAAAACACAAGTTTCTATGGCTATGTTTTGTTTCAAAATGGTCTCTAAGCCACCAAAATCGGACTTTTGATAGCTAAGACCGAAATTTCAGGGCGCTCCAAGCCACCGAAATTGGCGATTTACTATGAAAAGGCATCCTTTTAAAACGATTATTCTAATCAAATGGAGAATCATTTTGAAAAACTCTTGGAAGTTTTTCTTCCTAACATTTCATAGAACAATAACGTCACTCCTTTTTCCTACAGGTGTTGCATATTATGAGAATCGAATCCATCTCTGAGCCCTAATTTTCAGATCTTAGAATTTCCCTGTTTTACACATGTTTTTGAAATACCGATCTCGGGAAAATTAAAATGAATTTCAATAAACTGAGAGAGTTGTTTTCTCACAACAACCCAATCTACAAAAACCTCTTTCAGTTTATACACAGGTGTCACATATTTGAAGGACCAAATCCATCTCTAAGCCCCAGTTTTCAGCAGTTTGGCCAAATTTTTAGGGCAAAAGATAACCTATCAGTCCTCCAGGTGGCATTTTTTACCTCATCTATCAGTCCATGAATATGTTGCAGCTGCAACCGTTCTCCCCAAATTTTTTAAATTTTGGGCCCCTCCTCATGATTTTGTATTGTTTTAATCGTTGGATCCTTTGAGTTTTGGTCGTGTTTTAATTTCAGATGATTGTAAAAGCTTAACTCTCACCCAAGATTTGATTTTGATTGCGTTTGGAATTATGGTGAGTCGCAGATTCTAAGTTTGTTTTCGCTTGTTGATCGAACCAATTGTTCTTTACTATGGGTTGTCGTTGCAAAGGTATAACAGGTTTCTGTCCGTTGTTGAATTTGAGAAGCTGTCCAAAACACCTAAGTTTTCTGTTAAATCGGGCATCACTCTATGTTAAATTGACTGTTTTTGTCCTTTTCCCTTCCACCATTGCGGCTCCCAAAGAAGTTTAACACCCAAAGTCCAAATCATTCCGACTGCCAATGTGTTTTTTTCTTTTAATCGCTTGCCCGTAGTCAATCCTTTTCCATCGTTGCGGCTCCCAAAGTGGTTAAGCCTCCGAAGCGCAAAGTGCTCCGATTTCTGATTGGGAATTGTCCTGCCCGAAGGTCGCATGTATTAGTCTTTTCTCTTCCACCATTGCGGCTGGGAAAGTAATTTAGCTCCCGATGTAATGTCGTCCAATTTCTGATTAAGTTTGTTCCCGCCCACAGCTTTGAATCGGATGCTATAGCCTTTTTCTCTTCCGCCGTTGCGGCTGGGCAAGGCCTTTGACTTCCGACGTCAGTATCCTTCCGACTTCCACCGTGGTATACTTGGCCGTTTCCTGTGGAGTAGCCGGGTCAGTCCTATAATCTGCTGTTTTGTTTTGTAACGTAGCCTCAATGAATAATGCACATGGATTAATTGTAGGTGAACGATGCACGACGACGTAGAGGAGCAGTTTGGCAAGGATCGAAAGGAAATTGACCAGATCACTAAAAGGGCCATCGAAGCAAAAGGAAAAGTCAATAACGCTAAAGGCACGAACCGGACTGTGTGTCCATTGCTAAAAGAATCATGAGTACATACAGACAACACAGAAGAATATGAAGCATTGGAAGAACTGGAAGGACACACGTTTGGGGGCAGCCCAAACGATCGGTTGTTGTAGTTTAAATACTTGAAATTTAGAACTTAGAAGAGGAATTTTCCCTGGACAAACTTGTAAGCGATTTGCTTGTAAGAGGAACTATTTCATTTTACAATTAGAAACTGCAACTTTGGCCTGCTAGAGAAAGCTAAATGTGGAATGTATCAATGTGATTAAATTAACAATGTTGAAGGGGAACTATTTTGTTTTCAGCTGTGTTTCATCAACTGTGAGAGTTTTTGACTTCCTGAACCTATGTTCTTGTTGAATGTTCTTCAGTATATTTTGTGATGTTTTCCACTGTGAGTAATAAGTGTTGTTCATAAAACGATTGGCTATCTGGTTGTTTAAATATCTGTAATTGTTCATGTGTCTTGAAAGAAGTATCAGCTATCTGTAACTCTTCATAATGCATGTACAAAATGTATTACTCACCAATGAATGATAATCCTGCACCCTAGGGATAGTTTAGGTAGTTAGTTTATTTTCTTGTTGTATGTGATTTGGATACTTGTGAGCCTTAAGATGAGAGGTAAGAACCTGCGCATCACATTGTGACTGCTCCTTGCATTTTTATCACCCTGCATTGTTAATTAGGCATGTGAATTTCATAATTTAAGTCAAAAATACAAAAAAATCGGTGGACCGGGCCGTAACTGATAGATCCTTTGTTTTGTACTTGACCTACGGTAGCCGGACCATAAACCGGAAGGATTCCCTATACCAAACAGTCAACGGGCTAGTTGGGAACGTTGATTGGGGAGAATCCCTTACTGTTGCTGCCTATGAATTTTCGGGCCCCAACAGTTTTGGCGCTAGAAGGAGGGCCGCCAGTGCATGGCTGGCCGAGGAAACCCATTTTCCCGAAATTATTCCACCGGTAACTGTTCTGAAAGCAGTGGGTTTCATAATCCAATTCCGAAAGAAAGAGAACATCTATATTATGTCGGTAACGAAATTGTTAATGATCTGAGAAGACACACCAGGGCATATGTAAAGAAGATTGGAGGATTTCCAATCATCCCTGAATTTCCCAGAAGAGAGTATAAAAAGAAAGATTGTCCTATAGCGGAAGACTCAGTGTTGGTTGGAGACTGCAAAGAACTTGTAGAAACATCCTTACAGGAAGTTGTGCTACCTTTGAATCAAGAAGGCCCAGAAACCCCTCACAGTTCTCCTGTTCATACTCCAGTTGGTTCACCTCCTCACTCTCCACCCAGACTCATGGCTAGCGTAAACGCAAACCAACCACCTAACCCACCAAATCCACCACCTGCATGGAGAGCCAGATCACCATTAAACCTTACACCTCCATTACATGACCTACCTCAAGCCTTTGACAAAATGTTTCCCAAGTTCGACCCAAATGAGAAAATACTAGTAGATGATCATCTACAAAGTTTTTACTTGGCAATTGAAGGATTAAGGGATGGGGAATATGAAGACGTAGTCTGCAGATTGTTCCTGCATACCCTTAAAGGAGCTGCAGCGTCATGTTACTTTGGATTTCCTGCTAATTCAATCCCTGATTGGAATACCTTCGAAAGAATTTTCAGAAGTAAGTATGCAACTCAGAAAACTCATGCAGCCCTCATGAAAGGGCTATGCGCCTTGAAGAAAGAAAGAAAGGAAAAGGTACATAGTTTCACACAAAGGTTTGCAGCCTATCTCAAGAATTTTTCTGAGATGGACAAACCTTCAGACAAAGTTTTGATTGAATATTATACTTCAGCTTTAGGCCTTGATTTGGCCATGTTTGCCAAAGGAAGGGCTAAGCCTACTTTGATAGAAACCTATGAAGAGGCAGAAGTAGTGGAAGCGGAAAGGGAAAGTATCGAGGATTATCCAGAACAGTCGGGAGAGAAAGGTGCAGGAAGAAAATCCTTATTGTTTACTAAGCCTAGGGAAGAAAAGTCCCCAGATTTGGAAAATATGGCCAAAATGATGCAGAATCTTTCCAATAAAATCATAGATATGGAGAAAGAAAAGGAAACACAAAAGTTTTATAAGCCATATTATAAGAAAAGAGAGGATAACCATCAGTCTCAACCTCCTCCTCACAATACTGCATCTATGAACTTAACAGAGGTAGGCATGGAAAATTTTTGCACTTTCCACCAACAGCCACACTCTGAAAAGAATTGTCCTCAATGGATAAATTCGATGACATTGGTCATGAATCAGCTGCTGGATTCTATATTAACAGAAGATGGAGAAGAAGAGAGGAAAGAGAAGACTACGTCAACAAAGGAACAAGAAGAGGAAACCATGGCTTTGTGGGATTCTGTTTCATTATTTGATGCTGAAGAAGAAAAGAATCAGGGGTGCAAGGATGTCATGGAGACCAACGTGGCAACAAGGAGCCAAGGGCCAATTAAAGAAAACAGTCTCATCTTACCAAAGATTAAAAGGCTGCAAAGAAATGTAAAGAGATTTCAAAATAAATCCTTGGCTGATAAGATTCCAGAATTCACTATTACCAGCCAAGATGCAAAGCAGAATAATACGTTGGCTGGGCTAGAGGAAGGAAAGATGAATGATGATAAACCTCATCCCATTGAGCAGCCGATGGATTATGACATCGTGGAGGATTTAAAGAAGGTAAAAGCAAATGTTCCACTATTCGAAATGTGTAAAGTGCCACAGCAAAAAGAAAGACTGTTGAAAGCACTTGAAGCAATGGATGAGGAGCTGCCCGCTAACAATCAACCTCAGGAAGAAGAAGAAATTGGAGAAACCAGTGTTGGAGGTAAGTCCAAAAGCAAACATCCATATTTCCTCCTCATGTTTGAAATCTTCAATCATAATGTACATAATTGCTTGGTAGACTCAGGGGCATCGGTTAATGTTATGCCCATATCAGTCTGTAAAAGGATCAATGGGCAGCCTAAGCCATCCACGTGGAGGGTTGTTCAGTTGGATAGGACAGATGTAAAAGTAATTGGTGAGATGGAAGATGTCCTAGTCCATCTGGCATCCAATGACAAAGTATGCCAAGTTATTAACATCGTGGTGGCTGATATACCAGATGCTTACGGTCTTGTCCTGAGCAGGGATTGGTCGGCCAAATTAAATGGATATTTCGCCTCAGATTGGTCGCATCTGTGGTTGCCATACAAAGGAAGTCCGAACCAGATCAATATTTTAAGGGAACCTCACATGAAGTACAATGTTACTCAACTGGTGGAGAAGAACGTACCAGTGGACTCTGTATTGGGAAACTATTTTCTTGAGTTGGAACCAGGGAATTACCAAGCAGAAGAAGCGAGCAACACATCAAACACTCAGCCTGATCTCCTTCAATTCTCACAGGCTGATGAGATTGACTGTAAAATAGTAGACTTAGCAGTAGGAATAGATTCATATTCAGTAGTTAGTGATTTTTGGATTTTGTTTTTTGATGGCTCTAAGACATTAGAAGGGTCAGGGGCTGGCTGTGTCCTAATCGACCCACAGAAGAATAAACATTTCCTTTCCTGTAGATTAGATTTTGAGTGTACTAATAATACAGCTGAGTACGAAGCTCTAGTGCAAGGACTAAAGAAAGCGATTGAATTAAAGGTAAGTAATCTAAAAGTTTTTGGGGATTCTAAAATTATTGTGAAACAAATCCAGAATCAAATCCATTGTGTTTCCCCTCACTTGAAAGCTTACCAAAATGAGGTATGGGACCTGCTTAAATGTTTTAATGCATTCAACATTATTTCAATTCCAAGAATTAAAAATGCAGCAGCTGACCTGTTGGCCACATCAGCCGCTAGGCTCGTACCCACTAATAATCAATGTTCTGTTGAATTGCTTTTCAGGCCCTTAGTACCGGATATGATCACCAACTTGCGAGTGTTCGACGATGATTAGCAAATAATCAAATGCTTGACAAATGACGAGGTCTTTAAAGGAGCCATTATAAATGATGAGGAACATCAGGACGAGATGAAATATGACAATTTCATTCCTAAAGGTGTCAAAATGTTAGAAAAAATGTTTGATTTAAATGAAAAATTTAGAAGATCAGCAAACGTGAAGACCCAAATCTCATCTCTACAGTTCAAGCTGATCAATTTAGGGACTGAGACGAATCCCAAATTTGTGAATCTCGGCAAGTATTGTTCACCAGCAGAAAGAGACAAATTCATCATTCTATTTAAATAGTATAAAGATGTTTTTGCATGGACGTACGAAGATTTGAAAACATACGACACCAGCATCATCAAGCATGTCATCCCCATTAAAGCAGGCGTCAATCCATATCAGAAACCGTTAAGAAAAATGCATCCAAAATTGGAGCCGCTGATTCAGAGTGAAGTGAAGAAATTATTGGATGCTAGAATCATTTTCAAAGTCAGACACTCTGAGTGGATATCAAATCTGGTACCAGTAAGGAAAAAGTCTGGAGAAATCAGACTCTACGTGGATTTCAGGAACCTAAACCGTGCATCAGACAAAGATAACTATCATGTTCCGCCCATGGAGCAACTGCTACAAATGGTTTCAGGTTCTGAACTATTTTCATTATTAGATGGTTTCTCTGGCTACAATCAAGTATTAGTAGCCGAAGAAGACAGATTGAAGACAACATTCAGGACCAAATGGGGAACCTTTGCCTACAAAAGGATGCCTTTTTGGCTGATAAATGCTGGAGCAACATTTCAGAGGGCTATGGACATAGCTTTCCACGGATTGATTGGTCGAAGTGCTGTAGTATACCTTAACGATATTACAATATTCTCGAAGAGAAGAGGAGAGCACACGTTTCACTTAAGGCAAATTTTCGAACGCTGTCAAAAATATGGCATCTCACTCAATCCTAAGAAGTGTGTGTTCGTTGTCACGGAGGGCAAGTTGTTGGGTCACATAGTTTCGAAGAAAGGAATTTCTATAGATCTAGAAAGAATTAAAGCTATTGAACAAATCCCATTGCCCCATAATAAAAAGGGGATGCAATCATTTATGGGAACGATAAACTTCGTGCAAATATTTGTGCCTAATTTTGCTCAGATTGTCAAACCACTACAGCAGATGGTAAAGCAAAATGCATTATTCAAGTGGACTGAAATTGAGAAGAGCGTATTCAGCAAAATCAAAACTGTTGTTGCACACGCACCATCCTTGAAAATCCCAGATTTTGACAAAGATTTTATCTTATATACCTTTGCATCCGATTATTCACTAGCAGCTGTGCTCACCCAAAAGGAAGATGGGGGGGATGAATTCCCAATATCCTTTATGAGTACTTGTCTACAGGGGGCCGAATTGAACTACCCAGCTGTTGATAAACAAGCTTATGCTGTATTCAAAGTAGTAAAACAATTCAGGCCTTATATTTTAAAAAATAGAACCAAGGTGATCATCCCCTACCCAGTTGTAAGGTCTCTTCTTATACAGAAGGAGTTAGGAGAAAGAAGAGGCAACTGGGTAACAGCTCTTCAAGAGTACGACCTTGAATTCAAGCCAGCATCTATAGTTAAAGGACAGGGGTTGTGCAAACAGATGACTGAAAGTGGAAAAAATGAAGAGCACGCCTGGGAAGATGAAGCCGAATTACATGTAATGGAGGTATGTCCTTTGTTTACAGCTCCCGAGTCTTGGTATAGAGACCTTGTGCATTACCTGTAGGTAGGGCTGTTGCCAGAACATTGGAGTTCCAAGCAAAGAAGAGCGCTGCATCTTAAATCAGCCTCCTATCAACTTGTTGAAGGAGTATTATTCAGAAAGAATTATGATGGGGTTCTTCTCAAATGCTTAGAAAAGGAAGATGCGAAGAAAGTAATGTCATAATTGCATGACGGTCCTACTGGGGGACATTATTCAGGAGATACTATGGCCCAAAAAATACTCAGAGCCCGTTACTATTGTCCTATGCTCTTCAAAGATGCACACGCACATGTCATAAAGTGTGATATTTGCCAAAGGTGTAGTGGAAGACAACCTAGGGCAGCAGCACCCCTAAAGCCTGTGATGATCACTGAGCCATTTGAGCAATGGGGGTTGGACATTATTGGAGAAATAAAACTGAATTCCTCTCTGCAGCACAAGTACATTTTGACCGCTAATGATTATTTCACTCGCTGGGTCGAAGCTATCCCGCTGTGCAAGATAAATGAAGACGAAGTCATCAGCTTCCTGCAAGATCATATCATGACCAGGTTTGGAGTTCCAGTTTCGTTAGTCTTTGATAATGCTAAATACTTTTCATCAATTAAATTGACTGCATTTGCTCATGATAAAGGGGTAAAATTGCATTATTCTACTAATTATTATCCACAAGGAAATGGCCTGGATGAATCCTCTAACAAAAATCTGATTAGAATTTTAAAGAAGACTGTGGTAGAAAACCAGAGGAGTTGGCACTCAGCATTACCAAATTCCCTTTGGGCCGATAGAGTCACCCCCAAGTTTGCAATTGAGGTGTCTCCATATACCCTTGTCTATGGTAAAGAAGCCATCCTTCCTCCCAATATCATGCTACCATCTTCCATACTAGCTCAAGAGTCTAGAGGGTCGGATGATGAAGTTTTGCAAATAAGAATATATAATCTCCTGAAAGCAGAAGAGGCTAGATCTAAAGCCAGAGAACGCTTTAAGCAACAGCAAGAGTCAGTTAAGAGATGATTCGACAAACATAAAGCTGGAACAAAAGACTTTGAATTAGGAGACTTAGTCCTCAAGTGGGACCACCCCCATGATGAGAAAGGAAAGCATACCAAATTCCAGCAGTTGTGGGTAGGCCCTTTTCAGATTGTAGCCAAGCTTTGCCCTTCTACTTACAAGTTGCAAGATCTGCAGGGGTGGGAGGAGAGCCTACCAGTAAATGGTTTGGTTCTCAAGCCTTATTTTTCCTAAGTTTGTTTGAATTATTCTGTCTCGTATATAAATAATTCGTCTGGCTGTCTTTTGAGTCATGTTTTTCAGTTTGCTTTAGTTTGATATTTCTTGTTTTCAATAAAGGGGACGAACCCACGGTTGCATGGGGAACATCAAAATTTTTGGGAGTGATAAACAATTTATTGATCAAACTATGGGTTGCTGTTTGTATAAAAGAATTTCTTCCAGTTTAGTCATTTTCTCGAATAATTCTGTGTGCATTGAAGTCCTGCTTAACCCCTGTGAAATAAACTGGATTCGAAGAGTCTGGAATACTATGTTGAGGCTCCATCCACGTCACACTTAAAATGATCTAAGAAGCAATAGCAGAGGACCCATGGAAAGGAGCAAGGTGAACAACATATTAAATATAAATGATCCCATGCCAAGAAGCGAATGCCAAAAGGAAAATAAAGAGTAAAAAAACTCCTATGAAAACATCATAAATCAAAGCAAGTGTTGAATCATAAGTACTAATTGCCGAAAGATCCCCTCCGTCCGTGAGCTGAAATTCGAAGTACACCACTCACACAAAAGGACACTATGGGATAGAGGATCCTGAATTAAAATTTAGTAAGAAAGGCATGCAGGAGGACTCAGATGAAAAGGGACAAAAGTCCAAAAGCACAAAAGTGCTAAAATGGCATGGGAATGAGGAACAAATGAATATTTATGTTTACCATATGCTACAATCCTGTGGTGTCCAAAGCTATCAGCCACCTGAAGACAAAAGTAATAATGAAACTCATTTTCTGGCCTCGACAGAGTTATCTGGACTTGAAAATCTTGGTTTCCACTATCCCAAATTGGACTATTATCAATGATTGAAGGAACACACTTTCGGCATTCGAGAAATCCAGATAGCTGGAAGAATTTAGTAGGATTCATTTGTTGTTAAACAGTCTGTCACTCAAAGATAAATCGCCCAGAGATCTAGGTTCACCAGGTAATCGCCAATTGTTGCAGCTGCAACCGTTCTCCCCAAATTTCTTAAATTTTGGGCCCCTCCTCATGATTTTGTATTGTTTTAATTGTTGGATCCTTTGAGTTTTGGTTGTGTTTTAATTTCAGATGATTATAAAAGCTTAACTCTCGCCCAAGATTCAATTTTGATTGCGTTTGGAATTATGGTGAGTCGCAGATTCTAAGTTTTTTCGCTTGTTGATCGAACCAATTGTTCTTTACTATGGGTCGCCATTGTGGAGTTATAACACGTTTCTGTCCGTTGTTGAATTTGAGAAGCTATCCAAAACACCTAAGTTTTATGTTAAATCAGGCGTCACTCTATGCTAAATCGACTGTTTTTGTCCTTTTCCCTTCCGTCGTTGCAGCTCCCAAAGCAGTTTAACACCCGAAGTCCAAATCGTTCCAACTGCCGATGTGTATTGTTCTTTTAATCGCTTGCCCATAGTCAATCCTTTTCCGTCGTTGTGGCTCCCAAAGTGGTTAAGCCTCCGAAGCGCAAAGTGCTTCGATTTCTGATTAGGAATTGTCCTACCCGAAGGTCGCGTGTCTTAGTCTTTTCTCTTCCGCCGTTGCGGCTGGGAAAGTAATTTAACTCCCGATGTAATGTCGTTCGATTTTCGATTAAGTTTTTTTTCACCCACAGCTTCGAATCGAAGGCTATATCCTTTTTCTCTTCCACCGTTGCGGCTGGGCAAGGCCTTTGACTTTCGACGTCAGTATCCTTTCGACTTCCGCCGTGGTACACCTGGCCGTTTCCTGTGGAGTAGCCGGGTCAGTCCTATAATCTGTTGTTTTGTTTTGTAACGCAGCCTCAATGAATAATACACATGGATTAATTGCAGGTGAACAATGCACGACGATGTCGAGGAGCAGTTTGGCAAGGATCGAAAGGAAATCGACCAGATCGCTAAAAGGGCCATCGAAGCAAAAGGCAAAGTCAATAACGCTAAAGGCACGAACCAGATTATGTGTCCGTTGCTAAAAGAATCATGAGTACATACAGACAACATAGAAGAATATGAAGCGTTGGAAGAACTGGAAGGAGACACGTCTGGGGGCAGCCCAAACGATCGGTTGTTGTAGTTTAAATACTTGAAAGTTAGAACTTAAAAGAGGAATTTTCCCTGGACAAACTTGTAAGCGATTTGCTTATAAGAGGAACTATTTCATTTTACAATCAGAAACTGCAACTTTGGCCTGCTGGAGAAAGCGAAATGTGGAATGTATCAATGTGATTAAATGAACAATGTTGAAGGGGAACTATTTCATTTTCAGTTGTGTTTCATCAACTGTGAGAGTGTTTGACTTCCTGAACCTATGTTCTTGTTGAATGTTCTTCAGTATATTTTGTGATTTTTTCCACTGTGAGTAATAAGTGTTGTTCATAAAACAATTGGCTATCTGGTTGTTTAAATATCTGTAATTGTTCATGTGTCTTGAAAGAAGTATCAGCTATCTGTAACTCTTCATAATGCATGTACAAAATGTATTACTCGCCAATGAATGATAATCCTGATCCCTAGGGATAGTTTAGGTAGTTAGTTTATTTTCTTGTTGTATGTGATTTGGATGCTTGTGAGCCTTAAGACGAGAGGTAAGAACCTGCGCATCACATTGTGACTGCTCATTGCATTTTTATCACCCTGCATTGTTAATTAGGCACGTGCAATTCATAATTTAAGTCAAAAATACAAAAAACTCGGTGGACCGGGCCGTAACTGGTAGATCCTTTGTTTTGTACTTGACTTACGGTAGCCGGACCGTAAACCGGATGGATTCCCTATACCAAACAATCAACGGGCTAGTTGGGAACGTTGATTGGGGAGAATCCCTTACTGTTGCTGCCTACGAATTTTCAGGCCCCAACTAAATATTTGCTATAGATGTTGAAGATTTCAAAGTAAACCTAGGTCCCAAAGAATCAACCAGGTATTAAGGCAAGTATATGAACTGGAGGTCCTAGAGAGAGAAATCAAAAGAACCAATGCAATATTAACCAAAAGAAGTACTAAATTGCATGAATCTCTTCTAGAAATGAGAGGGATGTATACCCTGCTGCAAAAAATAAATCCGAGATTAATGAAGGACAATGACGAGCTCTACAGGAAGATTAGGCTATCAAGGGTGCAGATGAAGAGGTCAAGCCCTAAATCTCAAGCTCACCAAAAGCAGGAAACCCTAGCAGAAGTGGCAATAAGCATCTTTGGCCCAGAAGCAGCCTGTGAGACTGCTTCCAATCCAAACCCTAGGCAGGATACAGATACATCAAAGGGATAGCACCAAAAACTCTAAAACAATAACGCAAATAATTCAAACCCTAAATCTCAAGCACACCTTGTGCTTGAAACCCTAGCAAAGGCAGCATTAATCCTTCAGGACCCGGAGGTAGCCCATGGTGTTGCTGATATTCCAAATCGTATGTAGGTTGAAGAAGTACCAGAAGGTCAGGAGTAAAGTTGTAATAGGTTGATTAAAAGATTAATTAAATTTTGCAGAAACAGAGCTTTCATTGGCTTAGGTGAATGCAGCAGTTGTTCATTAGCCACCGAAAGCAGAGCTTTCGGCAGCTTACATGCCCATAATTATGTTTCCTTAACCACCGAAAGCACAAAAGGGTGCAGAAAGACATGCTTCCACACAGAACCAATTTTGATGGATACAAACACCTCATGGGTGAATTATGGAGCTAAAAATTGATTAAAGACACCGATGGAAGGGGTCTATTCCAGTTTTTAGGGTGCCATCAAGGTGAAAAGGGTCACAAACCCTACTTGCTTTTGACAAACCATGACTTGTCTGTCATATAACAGGTCATAGCTATACTTCAATGATCACTATAGCTATCAAAGAGTTCAAGGAGTGAACAAGTGTTAGAGTTAGATAGGGTAGCACTTAAATTAGGGTTTTTTACCTAATTTTGCAAAAACAGTTATTTTATCTATTTTTAGTAAATCAAATCCAACTTTTGAGGATCTGAAATAAATTTTGTAAAGTCTATAAAGCTTAGGAATAATGTTGAAGCAAGGGTTCAACTTCAAAGACTTTTAGATCCTTATTGTTATCAAGCTTCTCATGTTATTCATCATTTAATATAAGCTCTTTTTCCATTATATGTTTAGGTTCCATCTCTTTTAAGTTCTGTACTTGTGCTTGAATGTCTGATTCAAGTTTATTCTTTTATCTAATGCCAGATAGTTTTCATCCTATCTATGTGTTGATGAGTTGAATTACGAGTATTTTTCCTTGTTATGATTAGCCATTCATATGTGATTGCTTTATATATGAATCTGCCAGCATAGTAAGTTCTCCATTTATTCACCCTTTTATCAACCCTCTGAACATTGGTGGTTAGAAGCCTTATCTTTTGATTGTGTTTTATGCATGTCTTGAGTGTGTGAGGTCCTTTAGGTCATCTGACTTGATCCATTTAGAAAACCATTAAAAACATTTAAGTTACCAGGCATCCTCGAGCTGCAACCTAGAGGAGTTTCCTGGAGTGATAACAAGTTCCATATTTTTTTGTTAACCCACCTGAAAATAATTAGTTCCATATTAGTTAAAAATAATTTCATATTTTTTTTATTTTTAACCCACATGAAAATATTTTCATACAATATATTGGCTGAAATTAAGGGTCCTAAACTTTGACTTGGCCAATATTTAATATTGTATATGGTAATAAGTTAAAAAAATTAGTCCACCTTATTTAATTTTATTTTATTTTATATTGTGAGTTAAAAAATAAAATAAAAATATATATTTTCTATTCTAATAATATTTTTTAACCCACCTGATTTTATGAGGATTTGAGATTTTTATTGTAATTTTTTTTTCCTCGAAAAAATCATAACTTTATTTCAAATGAACAAAATTACATTCACATATGTATAAAAGGTAGATAAGTACCCCATACATTGTCAACAAAAAACAATTTAATGTTTCCATGTTGTCACAAAACTTTTTACACTTTTTACATCTGGTAGAGTATCCACAAATTAATCAAACAAGCTTTGCCAAAATACAATTTACATATATCATATATCAATAAATATATCCACAAAATGTTTGTCCATTAAACCATGTTCAAAACAGCAAGCTCTTGTTCTTCATTGAAAGGTCAATGATAATAACTATAATTGTCGGCCAAATATTGTTCTAAGATCTTCCAATAGCCAAATGAGAGCTGTGTGGCTTCCTTGGAAATCCTGTCAGCCACTCCATTCCATTCCTCAACACGGCACATCCCGATCAGCAGGAAAAGGTAGGGTAGAGTAAAAATTCAAACCCTCACAATCATAAGAAAGTGGAAACCATCACCAAATAGTGAAAACGAACCGTGTGGTTCAGTCTAAGGGAGCACCATAAATCAAAGAAAAACCTCCATGGAAAAGTTTCCCTCAAACCCTAAACCCACGCTAGTAATCGCTCCATGGACCTCCATCTCCGAGATTTTTATTGTAATACAATGATAGATTTTGGAAATTTAGTTGAGTGAAAAAAATGAATTATATATAATTTAGAATTTGAAAAAGATAAATATTTTATATATTTAATTTTAGTAATTTTTAATTTTTACAATATAATTATTTGATTTGAAATGAAGTTTGAAACCAATTAACATCATACAAAATATTTTTCGATTTAAAAATTCAAAAACATATTAGTGATTAATTAAAAAATGTATTTAAATTTTTTAATTAAAAAGTAAAACATGAATAAATAAATTTAAACAATTATAATTGTAGTACATCACTTAGTGAAATATCAGCCCCAAGAGTTAGCTCAAGCGGTCGAGCAACTGTAGTTAGGCCTCCCGGCAAGTGAGGTCGCGGGATCCATTCTCCTCGACGCTCTTGGGGTTAGGCATGAAGTGTGCCGAGAGTGAGGCCCCTTCGGGTGGGCCCTCTTGAAATTATTCCGTGGATGTAGCCCGTCGGTCAAGCCGGCGCGTGAACCACATTGAAAAAAAAAAGAAAATCACTTAGTGAAATATCACAAAAAAATTATATATATACATATTATATTATTGATCAAATATCTCATTTATGAGGGTTCTTAAAAATTTCCACAAAAAGTTTGTCTCAATGAAAGATAATAATCATCATCATCATAAAAGGGCATAAACACCTTATACATGAAATAAATAACCTTACTAAAAATAGGTATCAAAATTTTTAATTAAATAAACACAAATTTAAAATAATGGAAAAAGAATAGTCAACTTATGAATATAAAAATAAATAAATGCATGTAGCCCTTATACATAAAAATAAATAAAGATCTACTCAAAAAATAATTAAATAGATACCATAATGTGTGTGGCCAATTTTTAACCAAAGGTTATCTATTTTTAATAATATTAATTTGGGTATTTATTTCTATGAATATAAATGATCTCTATTTACATTTATTTATTTTTATAAGTTGGGTTACTCTTCTCCATTACTCTAGAAACTCATAATCATTTCATGAATATATTTCTACATTAACAATAGCAATCTCATCAATAAAAAAATTGTAAGTTTGACAAAGATTGTTTAGTAAATTTAGTGGCCTATTTCGGGGATGAGAAACCTTTTTTTTTCATAAATACTTTTGCAAAATAATAAAATAATAAATAAATTATAGAATAAAATAATAAAAATAGATTATTTCAAATTAAAACAGTAAATTGTAGAATGAAATAATAAAAATAGTTTTTTATTTTATTTTAAAGTTGAAGACCTATTTTTTTTCTTAACGCCACGAAGCCACTGAAGCATTGAAATGTTTACAAAAATGGAGGGAAAATGGATGTATAAGTCTTTTCTCCAAAAAGTGGTAAGTTCCTCTGCGTCTCATTTTGGTATTTGAATAAAAATAAAATAATAAATAAATTAAAACTAATAAAAGCTATAAGTAAATTATAAAATAAAATAATAAAAATAGCATTTAATTTTAAATTGGAAGAACTAATAGGAATTCGGTCGTTGTTTCCTTCATGAAAGGAATTGAAGCAGGGTCCTCACATAAATATGGGGGACATTTTAGATAGCAAAGCATGTTTTGCAAAACACATTTTTTTTTAGAATTCAACAATGCCTATGCAATTATTAAACATAGGAATGGGAAAGCCCAAGGTAGGCAAGTGGGATTCCATGAAGGCTACGAGAAAAACACATGTATACGTTTTAAAGGAGGGAAATTCATAAACATTTTGTAAAGAATGATTTATTCCCCAAATCGTGCCCCTATTACCCCCTAAAACCCCTCCCAAACCCCGTAACACCCCATATCCAAACTCCTATCACCACCTCTAACACTTCCTATCCAACTCTTTAACACCACCCCTAACACCCCCTCCTCAACCCACTAAAACCCCTTATCCAACTCCCTAAAACCCCTTACCCCTAATCACCCAATCCCCCTCTCCAACTCCCTGAAACACACCCCCCCCCACCCAAACCCCCTAACACCCCATCTCCAACTCCCTAACCCCACCTCTCTAACTCTCTAAAACCCCCATACCCTTAATCACCCACACCCTCCACCTATCGTTGTATCTCCCCCTAGGCCTCTAACATCATCCCCCCACTTGACTCCATACTATCTCTCTCACTCCTAACCTTTCCTAACCCCTTCTCTCGCTCTCTTTCTCCCCTTCTCTACTAACTTGTAATCTTGTGACACTCCCCTATGTCTCTACTTATAACCCCTTAACCACTTCCCTCTCTCTACCTCTAACCCATTAATCATTGCTCTCTCTCTCTACCTCTAACCCCTTACCACGCCCCAATGCCTCTCTCTCTCTCTCTAACCCCAACAAACTCCTCACCTATACCCCTTTCTCTATAATCGTCCTACTCCTCCACAAACCTCTCTCTCTCTCTCTCTCTAACTCTTACTAACCCCCTCTCTCACACTCTCTCTATTTTTGTGAAATTTTGATTCACAACAAGATCTATAATCCAGGAGATTCCTCACGATACAATAATTTGACAAAGCATGCGCAAAACAGTGTGAAAGAGGAACTCTGACACTAACGAACGATGTCAGTGAGTCATTGAAAACGCACTATGCAATGAATAAATAACTAAACCCGTATCAGAAATTCAACTTCCAATGATCAAAATATCATCAAAATGAAATACAATGATAGAAATAGAGTCATCAAAATTCTGCAAATACACATTAGGATCAGATTTTCATCTTTCAAAACCTTAAGAGAGAAGAAAATTGTCCATATTGGCATACCAAGATCTAGGAGCTTGCTTGAGGCCATAGAGAGACTTATTCAACCTGCAAACAAGTGAAGGATCATGTATGAAACCTTCAAGATGCTGCATATAAATATCCTCATGAAGGTGACCATGAATAAATGCACTCTTCACGTCCATGTGTTGCACTTCCCATCGTTTGGATGCAACAATGGCGAAAACTAACCTGATTGAGTCCATGTTTTCCACTGGTGCAAATGTCTCTCTATATTCCACTCCATGGACTTGAGAGAAGCCATTGGAAACCAATATAGCCTTACACTTCACTTCAGAACCATCAACATCCATTTTGATCATATACACCCACTTACATTGCATTAGTTTCCTCTTGGGAGGTAGAGGAACCAACTCCCAACTTTCATTGTCTTGCAAAGAATTGAAATCTTCTTGCATGGATGATTTCCATATTGGGTCATGTGATGCTTCTTCATATTATGGTGGATCAGATCCAACCATCATAAAACACCTCTCAGGAATATTCAAATTACAAGTGGAGAAAACATTGTTAAATTGAGATATAGTCTTCCTAGTGTCTAGTGGATCTCCTGCAAGATGCAAACTACTTGTATGGTTTTCTCATCCCATTTTGTCCTTTTTGGAGAGTCATGGTCTGCATGGACTTCATAATATTAACGGTCTGCATGCACTTCAGAACCATCAACATCCATTTTGATCATTGCACCAAGAGAAGCGAGGTGCTTTCTAGCTCAGTATGGGAGAGATGTTGTCACGTTTGTACGTGATCCTATAATAAAATAATAATAAATTTTATACCGAACATGTCGACCTACACAAAATTAAAATTAATAATAAAAAATAAAATTTTAATTATCCGCCAAAAACAATGTCTGCCGCACAAACAACCCAATATGGGGATATGTTGTAATGTTCATACCTAAACAAAATAATAATAAATTAATTAATTAATTATCGAAAAAAAATGTTGAAACCATGGGTAAGGCCTCCTAAACAACCCATGGTTTTATTGTATATGGTTTAGGAGGGCCTTACACATGGTTTTAAAACCATGTATAAGGTAGATGTTTTGAATACTAATATACTTTGATTTATTCAATACGTGAGAACCATATTAACATGATCCTAGATCTCACTTTAAGTTATATTTAGGATAGTATTAAAATGTATGTAATCTTTAGGTTTGAAACAATTTAATGTTTTCATTTAAGTTAGTATTGCAAGGTTTTAAATAAGGGTTCTAAAATTATGGGACTATGAAATATAATTATTGAAATATGGTTTTTTTAATAGTTAATCATTTATAATAATAATAAAATATTTAAACAAATGTATATAAATAAGTATTTTTTCAATTATATTTTAAATATGGTTTTTAAAATATAATTAAAAATATAGTCAATTTATGGAATAGTATAATATTATAATGTTTTAATAGATATAATGCTTTCATAATCTGAATAGTAAAAATCTTTAAAAAAAAATCTTTTTAAAAAATAAGGTTTTTAAAATATAATTGAAAATATAGTCTATTTATGGAATAGTATAATATTATAATGTATTAAGAAATTTAATGTTTTAATAATTATAATGTTTTAATAGTTATAATGATTTAATAATTTAAATAATAAAAAAGTTTTTAAATCACATTTTTTCCAAATATGTTTTAAATAATTTTTTTAATTATAATTGCAAATATAGTAAAATTGAAAAGTGTCATATTTGAAAATATATTGAATTTCAGTAACAAAATTTCATTAGCATGCACAGTGAGTTTTTTCTTTACATAGGTTACAGTATATGGTGTATTAGTATTAATGCATAAATTAGTAGCTACATTGATTGGTTCTAACGATGTATAAATACCTGGAGAGGTTTGCACCTAGAGAGTTTGATCCCTCTCGGTGCTTGATAGAGCCTAGGATTTGGCTCTACGCTGGTATACACCCACTTACATTGCATTACTTTCCTCTTGGAAGGTAGAGGAACCAACTCCCAACCTTCATTGTCTTGAAAGACTTGAAATCTTCTTGCATGGATGATTTCCAGAGTGGGTCATGTGATGCTTCTTCCTATTATGGTGGATTGGATCCAACCATCATAAAACACCTCTCAATAATATTCAAGTCAAAAGTGGACAAAACATTGTTAAATTGAGATATAGTGTTCCTAGTGTCTAATGGATCTCCTCAAAGATGACCAACTTCTTGTATGGTTTTCTCAACCCATTTTGTCCTTTTTGGAGAGTCGTGGTTTGCATGCACTTCATTATATTCATATTCCATATTAGAATCAAAAAAATTAGAAATGGAAACATCACTTATATCATCATTGAGTGGAAGATGTGAGCATTCCCATTTGTCTACATCAACCTCTTGTATAGGATCTTCTTTGAACTGAACACTCCTCTCAATGAAAGTATTTTTAGATGAGGGATCAAATAGATTGTATCCCTTTTCATATTCAACATATCCAACTATTATGGACTCCTTGCTTTGGGGCTGCAATTCCTTTCTCTTCTCAAAAGGTATCCTAGCCCATGCTTTTGAGACAAACAATCTGAAGTGAGACACATCGAGCTTGTGTCCTCTCCAAGCCTCGAATGGAGTCAGATATTCCAAGGATTTGTGTGGAACTATGTTATAAACATATGCAATACAATTTATGGCTTCATCCCATAGCTTAGGAGACAAATACTTATCCTCCAGCATGCAAGTGGCCATCTCCTTCAATGCTCTATTCTTGCCCTCTGCAACACCATTTTACTAAGGTGTGTATGGAACTCAATGTCACATTTGAATTCCATGTTCTTCACATATTTGTTGCAAGTCCGTAATGACATATTTGTTCCCATTATAATTCCTTGTATCTTCTTCCCACTAAAGTTCTCAACCAAAGCTTTGAAAACTTTGCAGGTTTGGAACACTTCAAATTTAAACTTGAGGAAGAATACCAAACAATGCCTTGAAAAATCATCAATGAATGTTAGGACATGTTAAGTTTTCTATGCTCCCATAGCTTGAAACCTAACTTTATTAGCATTTAATACATTTTCATAATAACAACATAAAGATGATCACTGAAAGAAACACAATCACAAGGTACACATCAATTTATGAAGCCATTGGTACCATACAAATTGATCAGGTTCTAAATATAAGCATGCAATAGTTACCTTTTGTAAAGTTGGCACTTGGTGTAGATCAAAGAATTGCTCCATCTGAAAAATCAACATAATTGGATCCTTTCCATCAAACTCTCTCATGTAAATATTGGGGATAAAGTAGTTCCTTGGACCTGAATTGAACCCATAATGTTGTAGTGAATCATCAACTTTTGACGACTCCAACTTCATACTCTCTAATTGTTTTTCAATTTTCTCTAGATGTGACTTGAATAATTCCTCTTTTTCCTCCTTATCCTCTTCTTCAGTAGATACTTGAGGAACAAAGCTATGTTTTATACCCTTCATCAATTCCTTCAAGTCTTGAAGATATTATTTTCTAGCCATCCCTTTGAGATCCTCTTTACTAGCCATCCTTTTGAGATCATATTTACTAGCCATCTCTTTGAGATCCTCTTTAGTAGCCATCCCTTTGAGATCCTATTTACCAGCCATTTTATTTTCCAATTAAACTAACTCATCCACTTTCACATTTCCTTAATCATATCTTACAACTTGGACACCCTAAACGATATGTCTTCCATTTCATCGTATGTCAGGGATTAATCTTATGGGGGTTTGAGCAGAGTTTGATTCTTTCCACTTCCTTTTGGTGGAATTTTTAACAATAAATATATATCACACCTTAGGGTTTACCACAAATAGATCCTTCTACTCAAATTTATTCAAATGCAAAATGACGTATCAATTTCAACCCGTATTAGAAGATTTTTTTATGGCCGACTTGTAACTAAGGTAAAATTTGAATTTAGACTCCTCTGGGTATAAAAGTTCTACCTTTTGTACCCTGATGTGTCTTCTTTCCAATGCCATAGGTCTGGCCTCATTTATATGTGCCAAAAAAATTTATTGCAATTATCCCAAAGCTTCTTATTTTTGGCCTATCCAAAATATCGAACAGCTCTCTACGCCCCTTTCTGATAGCGTAGGCTCTGTTCACTAGTACAAAATGACAAAATTGTGACTACATAGCCAAAAATGTTAGTCATGTCATTTTAAGCTAAAAACTACCAAATTTGAGCAATTTTAAGTGATGTGGCTATAAATGATCAATCTAAACTATTAATACAACTAAATAACATGACTATGATAATATAAATTGAAGTATTTATTACTTAGATGTAATTGAGTTTTGGTAGTGTAGTCATTTTAATGTGCTTTATCGTGTTCATGATTAGGATTTTTCATGTTGAATTCATTTTTGTAGTATCCATGGATGTATTGGTTATATATGCTTTGGAACTCCACACCCAATCACATGTACAATATAATTATTTTATATTATGAATTCATACTTATCCTAAACCATTTTTACCAACTAGCTTAATCTTAGTCATGACTTGAAACATATAATAGTGTTTCTCAATTAAGATTTATATATTAATTTTGATCCAAATTCAAACAACTTCACTAAATCTTATTGCAATATTAATTTGTTGAGCACGTTGTCCAAGAGTAGGTCTAGAATCTACATCCTTGCATGTTATAAGAGCTTGTAATCATGTGGTTGTAGAGGAGGCTCCTAATAAGCTTCCTAATCTTTGTCTTATATTATTTGATGTTTTTTTATATATGGTTTCTTCAACCAAGGTGTTCAAGTTCATTGAACTTCTTTCTAAACTATGGTCTTCATAACAATCCTATTGTCAACATTATTTAAAGATCAATTCACATAATCAATTAAACATATGAACATGTATCTCTTGATAATTCAACATTTCTTAATAATATTATATAAAATATATATGTAATATAAGTTATATATTATATACCATATAAATACAATATATAATGTATATTTTATATTAAATATAAGTATATATTATATATAAATAATATAAAAAAAAATAATGCATCCAATATACCCAAAACCACAGTTGAATACACACAAAACCATATCAACCATGAACCACGACCATGAAGCTATGATGAAACTTGAAAGGAGGTGTATTTTGCACCAAATCTGTGGCTTTGGTCGGAAGTGGACCTTTTGTGGGGTTTCGAGAGGAAATTAGGGAGGAGACATAAATCCATAACTACTATGAAACCCACTGAAACCTGGAAGGAGGTGTATTTGGTGCCAAATCTTTATCTTTGGTTGAAACGGGACACCATATTTGGAAATTGGGAGAAGGGGTTTTTTTGAGAATTGGGTATTGAGAGGGGTTCGAGGGAGTTGATTCATAGTTAGTTTAGAACCACATGGAGAAAATTGAGTGACAGGTGCAGTTATAGATCCTGAAGCAGTAGGTAGAGTCAGTAGTTCCACTGGTTCCATATACAGGCACGACGATGGAGGTAGCGGATTCAGTTTGATATCCTCTTTATTCACCACTAGCACCATGAGTAGCATGCATTGATCCCGTTGTTGACTGAGTTTATCAAATTGACCCAAAGCCAATTATAAATCGGCATTTAGTTGCAGTTCTAAAGTCAGTTATTGATCCAGCACTTTAAGCAGCGCCCGTTTTAGTAATATCAATCGCAAAGGATGTAGTAGATAGAGTTCCATTTCTAGAATTCGGTAATTAAGGGTTTGGGATTAAGAATTCGGTAACTGAAGTTTCCATGGAGAGAAGGAGAATAATTATAAAGGAAAACAAGGAATCCGGAGTTAATATTCCTGCAAATAATTTGGAGTCGAAATTCCCTTCAACAACTGCTATAGAATTGTAGGTAAGTATCATTATCAATTTTTTTCTTGGGTCACTCTACAAGTGACTGGGTTTTACATTCTAGGTTTCAATGCACTATGCAATCGCCATGGATTTTTCCCATTTCGTATTTTCCCCATTTTGTATATACTTTTCCTATTGTTAATGTATGTTAGGGTTTCATATTAAGATTTTGTAATAGTCCAAGAATAAATTCCTTGGACATGTCTCTGCATGCCTCTACATTTCCTCTTTTTAGAAACTTGAATTCTCTTCAAATTAGAAGCAGGAGCAACGCAGGGAATGGAGTACCACAAATTATTTCCTTGGACTCAACCCCTTTACCATATAGTCAGTCAAATGTGCAAGAAGGTTGCAATGATTTCATTAAACAATAGTTGTGGTTTTAATGACAATGGAAGTCTTTCCGTATCACTTGTTCCTTTGCATCTATAGATGGGATTCATGTCTTTCTCATCCATTCCTCAAAGAGTCTCAAAATGAATATTTTTTGCATCTCGATGCAAAGGAAATAAATGAAAACAAAGGTATATGTCATATATATTAATCCGATGTGTGAGTGAAGATAACATGAAATGGAGTTATCAATTCATTAAAATAGGAATCTAAACCTATGTAACATTTGTCTACAACTTTCCTCAAAGCAGTAGCCACTACTTAGGAAGGATCGTCCGTGATACACTTAATTAAATTTTGTTGATCGTAATGGGGATTTGACTTGTAAACATTATGGAGATCAAGAAATATAAAGTGCTCTTTCAAGAAGAGAAGATCCTAGGATAAAACAAATATGATTTGCACTTATATTAGATTATAGATTGGTAATGATTGCCCTATCGTGCTGGTTAGATGAATTTTGGCTACCCACAAAGTATTTCCCATGAGATTTAGAAATTGTACATTACAGAAGAAGGGGTTTAGATTCCTTTCTAATTAAAGCATATAGACAAGCTTGTACCAAATGCTACAGTACGAGTTACAAGTGTTGTTGGTTAGCAAAATTAGGGCCTAGTTTACAGAAAGAATGAGGTTTTTCTTGATGTTGTGGATAATGAAGCTAAGAATTTATTACAAAGAATTATGCACAGAATGAACATGCAAAGTTTAATTACTAGTATGAAGGAATAGTTCCTTAATGAAATCATAACTTTGTCATTATAAATAAACCTTCAAGCTATTTTATTTGCTGAAATATTCATTGCAATTCATGATTTAAGTGTCCCTTACACTACTATTGGGTAATTGAGATTATGCATGTTGGAGACTAGTCATTATGTCTAGTGTCCTATTGATTCTTACATACACAAGAGGTGACCTCTCTTACATTATGATGAAGGATACATCTTCATAGTGTATAGATTGGAGGAGTTGATCAAATATAAAGGCTACTAGGTTTATCTCCCTTTAATAGAAGGACTATTACTTTATTACCCTCATTATGTCTAGTGTCGTATTGATTCTTACATACACAAGAGGTGATCTCTCTTACATTATGATGAAGGCTACATCTTCGTAGTGGATAGATTGAAGGAGTTGACCAAATATAAAGGATACCAGGTTTATCTCCCTTAAATAGAAGGACTATTACTTTCTTACCCTCATATTGCTCAAGGACTCTAAAGAAAAGTCATACAATGTTGATTCCCTCAAAGAAATGTGTAATGTGGGAATGCCAAGATGGTACCTACAATGCAATTATTGTAGACTCTTCTAATCCAATTTGCAAATAGGGTCTCCAAGAGTTCAAATCCACAACTAGAAACTTCAACATAAATGCCTTAAAAATAATTTTATGTGAAATACAATTGCCAGCTGTGATGATGAAATGAAGTTTGATTATGGATTAAAGTTCACATTGGAATAACTCAACAAGTATTTAAATCAAAATGGGGTGCCAACAGATGTTGGGCATCTTCAAATTGTTTGACCAAGTGGGAAGAAGGTCGACACTTGTGTTGATTAACATTTTTGGTTGCAAAATTGTTGAGTCCATTTAAATTCATTGTAGGTTGATAAAATGTGATAGGAGATGGAGATGGAGCCCAACATTTTAAAGGAAATGGAAGGAGATCAAGAGATAGAACAATAGAAAGCCTTGATGAGTTCTATATTAATATGGTTTCTTAGAGAGATGTGCAACATGAACTTGATGTCTTTCAATATCCTAGTGGTGTGCACTCCTTAGGTTGACCAGGTGATAAATAGATTCTCATTCACTTACCTCCTTTTGTACCTTTTAGAAGATCTTGATAATGATGCATTTTCTCATATTCCTGAGCACACTAACCCCTTCTAGTCTCTAATTGATAGTAACATACTAGTTTTTACTCTTATCCTATTGAGCATACTTACTAATTTATACTCTTCAGACTTGAAATACATAATAGTTCTCTCTCTTATTGTTGCCTACACTACACTTTAGACTTTTAATCTACTATATATATTTTCAATCTCCTAGTAGTTAATATAAAATCTTTTATATTCTACCAGGGTTTGATTCCCTCGTCGTTAATAGAGAGGAATAATCAAATAAATATATGAAATTAAAGTTGTCACTCTCATAAAGCAATCTAGATAGAATTTATTCACACTTTCATACCAATGTTATGGTCTGCTAGTTCTGGTTTACATTGCAACTCTGTGGATACCTCTTCTATCTGCTCTGCAATGCCTCCAGTTTGTCCTATACCCTTTAATATTTTACTTCTTTGTACTTTTTTTAGATCGGGTACGTTCAAACCTCTTCCATCAAGCTTTGGATCAAACCCCATATGTCTTCACCTTCAATTGACTTTAAACCTGATGTGACATTCACTTTCAGATCCTCTGTAGGTGAAAAGTTTCCTGTCTAATATAAAGGAAGGTTCCAACACTTCATAAAAAAACGTTGGTCACATTAAGGTCTGAAAGTATAGGGATTTTTGGTTGTGAAGGATTTTGATCTAGTATTGTCTACACTACTGGCATTAGTTTCAGCTCTTTTGCCTCTGGCGATTGTTCTAGCAATTCCTTACTTAACCTATAATACTGTTCATCTACAGGTAAATGAAAATATTAGTTTTGGGGAATCAAGGGATATGGGATGGAGCAATAGCTAGAAATTATGTTACCCTTGCAATGCAATTGTGTGAAGAGGCCATATTGTGTTGCATGGTGAAATTGTAGTTGAAACAAAGCGATGGAGTGGCGGGAGGAACCTCTTGGGTGATGAATGAGGCAGAATTAGTATGCCGACAGTATGGAGGCATTTCTAGCTTTGTACCTCCATTGAATTTTGCAATGGTAGACACGAGGGTTTATAGATCAGGTTTCCCCAACCATGAAAACTTTCCATTTCTGAAGACCTTAAAGCTTCTCTTTATAATGTAAGTAGTATGGTTGAAGTGAAAGTGTTTCATTCTTATCAATTTCAGTGATGATTGTTGGCATTGCTTGGGGATATTGCTGCTAATTGTTTATGCTAATAGTGAATAATGTTCTTTCTATGTTTAGAGTTCATTGAAGAATAAAAACAACAATTCAGAGATAGGAAAATATGGAGATAACTAAGATGTCCTGGTTGTATTCTTGTGCATTTTGTAGGCATCTATACAATCATGGCAAAATATGGAATGTTTTTTTCTCCAATTTTGGATTTATTCATTCTTCTCGATTCCTTTAATGGTTTATTGAAAAATCTAGGCATTTTTGTTTCATGGTGGTTACATTTCCTTTTGGTGTGAAGATGTAGATAATGCATACATACAGATAACTAAAAAAATATGGAGTAATATGCTTACAAATTTGTTTATATTGATTGAATGTCAATTATCTCTGTTTGAGTGAGACACAAATATTAATGAGTCAAATTTTCAACACAAAATGTCTCACTCAAACTTGTAGTCTGTAGCAAAAGTTATAGATCCAGAAAGGCCAGGTACTATTTTGAATTTGTAAGCATATAACATGTCATTTATAGCTCCACTTTTCAATTTTGAGTGAGACATTTTCTACTGATATGTTTTGAATTGTTTGCAGAATTCCCATACTGAGATCGTGGTCTTATTCAGTTTCAAAATCAAAGGGTTGCAGTTATTGTAGGTATGGAGTTTAGTTTCTAGTGGCATCTGAGTCAATCTCTGATCACTTGCAATAGTGGATCTAGATCCTTTCAATTTGACATATGTTGTTGTTTGAAATGAAGATGGTGGATAACTAATGTCATTAAGGGGTTTAAGGTTTAGATGGAATAGCTTGCTTCGAATTGAATATGCAAGAATTATGTGTTGTTGTACTAATTATTGTATACCAGTTGGAAACCTTAGATTTGTGGGAGTAGATTACAATTAGTGTATAAGAATTCTTGGATCATGAGGGAAATAGAGTATTTCATTAGCCTGGGAAATGGGCTTTGCACCTATCGCATGTATGGTCCTAGATGATTGGATCAAAGTTAAAGATATGAAGCTAATTTTTCATGGGTTCATGAGTTTCTTCATGTACTAGTGTCTAGTGTGCTCCAATTTCAAGTCTTATAAATGCTTGACATGTGCTTTGTTTCATTTCACATCCTATGTATGAGAATTTGGTCATCAATACAAGTTTCCTGGAATTTATTACAAATATTTATTGTCTATTGAAATCTACATGTAAGAGGTTAGACCGAAGCAATTCACATGCTAATATATTAAGCACAGTCAAATTATTATCTTTGATAGCAGCCAAAGATGGCTCAACATTGATGGAATTTACATCATCTCACTACAAATTCATTGTCAACATGAAGGAAGTATTAAATTATGTTGGAAGAGGATGACTGAATATTACCAGTGACTCAATCAGTGTTCCTTTGGGCATTGTACACATAGAACTACCATTTATGTTGTGTGTCTGCATCACTTGAAGGTAGCCTTGGTTCCAACACCCTGAGTAGAAGCAAATCAACACCAAGGGAACATCTACCTAGTGCTTTTATCCTTGAAGATAAAGGCCATAAAACATAGTGCTACAATGGCCTAATTTATTCATATTGCTTCATAGAACTCTGTGCAAAAAATAGTATTGATTTCCTACTAGCAATGGCATGAATAAAAGCAGGATTCCACCACTCCATGTGGCCCTATTTTGATGCTTTCTTCTCATGATTATTATTCTGAGAGGAAGGGTGCTACTTGTATATGAATCCTTGAAGTTGAATTAGAAAAACAAGGACATAAAGTTAAATCGTGTTGCTAATCTCAGACATAAAGTTGATGTTATTATGGGAATTAGGTTTTGTTTTGTTGGAGGATATTTGTTGCTCATATTTTAGACAAGGTAGGGTGCAGGTTGGGTTTCATCCACGTGGACCATTATGTCGAGAAGATTATGCTACTCATTTTATGGAGTTAAAAAGATGTTATTCTCATTAGGATAGGTTGTTGTGTAATGCTTGAAGCTTGATGTTATTAGGGAAGAGGAGGTGTTGTTTTCTTGAGGAGGTTTATCTACCAATATTATTTGGCAAGGAGGGATGTTGTTTTTGAGGATATCAGTTGATTGCTATTTTAAAAAACCATGCTGCTTCTGATATTTTGAGAAACACATCTGCTATTTTGGAAGAAAAGCTTATCAACAAAGAGGAACTCATCTTTGATTCTTTTGGTTTCAGTCCTATTCTCTGGTAGGTGTTGAAGTTCCAACTTGTGTGCTCTCTCTTCTAATCCTCTTCTTTCTTTCCTTCATTTAAAATCTAACTTGTAATGTTTGTAATCAACAAGATCCCTAGAGATAATTCATCCTCTACTTCTTATGTGGATTATGTCTCATCTCTGTGGAGTTTTGAGGTGAATAAGAATATATGTAGTGGTTCTTGTTGTTGTAGATTCCTTGTAACCTAGAACGGTTAGAAATTGAATTCTCATATTGTGCTTATGCTTGAGAAACTATGAATAATAAATTCAATGATTTGTTTAAATTTTTTATTTTTATAAATTAATGAGAATCGGGCATTTTAGCGCTCAAAATTGTGATAGAGTATGAAGCATTTCAGCCATTAAAAAGAGTAATTGTTTTGCTTCTTTTGGCATACTAAAAATCTCTCTGTGCTCAATTTTTTTTCTTTAAAATTAAATTAACGAGAGTTCTTCATTATAGCTATCAGTTGTGTGAGCTTTTGCATCAAAATTAAGTTATTTTGTTGTACATACTAGGGCTCATTTATTGTTTGGAATATTTCATTTGATTAAAGGATTTTTGTCATTCACTACCCTGCTTTTAGTATTTGAATACCTCTTGAATTCCAGCCGTAAGTTAACTTAATACAACTATTTTAAGTTTTTTTCGAATCAGTTTAGTTATGTTTGAAGTGTCTGGCAATTCAAGAATTATATACCTTTCGTTATTTTTATGAAATGTGATTTTTTTGCGCTTGTGAACATTGAAAGCTTGATTTTAAAGCATCTGTGTAAGTTCAGGTGTTGATTCCGTGAGACTTGTGCCAGTTATGCTTGTTAATTTTTAGATTTTTGCTTGGAATGTAGGCTCATTGTTGCTGACTATCTGGAACTTATGAGCAGCATAGATATCAAAATATTTTTGTCAAATGATAGTTGGTTATGTCACCCTTCGAAACTACATTGTCGCATGCTAGGGTTTCATTTGTTTTTCGGGTCAAGATCAAGGATAAGTTCAGCAGATCAGCTTTTGACCTGGCTTCATTGGAAGCATGATGTCACATGATAAGAAGACTCTATTGATTAGAATTAGGAGTAGGAGTAGATAGGAAAATAAGCTCTTAATATGAGCAACTAGGTCATTTTTAGTTGTTTTCGTGAATAAGCAAAGCGGGCTACAAGAAGATTGTAGGGGATCAGTTATAAAAGACAAATGACTCCATGCCCAATGGAACACTAGAATATAGCTTTAATTATTCTTTTTCAGGAAAGGCATTTTGGTCTGGGTTCTTGGGACCTCACAGGGAGGTTCCCATCCCCGAGTAGGAGCCAAATGTTATCTCCTAAATAAAATTTTCAATAAGTTCACTCAAAATAATTTATTTTTTGATCAGTGATGAAGGTTTCAGGCCATATTATGAAAGATATTTGGATGAATAACAAGGTTGGGATATCTGATGTTATGTTTTTTAAGAAAATTTGAAAGTTTTAGCTTTCGGTGGCTTAGGCGAGTTTTCCAACAGCTCATTAGCCACCGAAAATCCCACCTTTCGGCAACTAACATTTTAACGCAGGACCATTTTAACCACCGAAAGCCTGCTGATCGCATTTTTTTATGAAATTTTGGGAAAAGGACTCTCGGTGGCTTAGGCAAGCTTTCCAACAGCTCATTAGCCACTGAAAATCCTTGGTTTCGGCAGCTTAGCAGATGATTGAAGGAGGGCATTAACCACTGAAAGCAAGTGAAATGCATTGGGGAAAAATCTCACTCAAAAAACTCAAAACACAGGTCTCCATGGCTAAGTGTGGTTTGAAAATTTCAGGACGCTCTAAGCCACCGAAAGGGACGTTTTACTATGAAAAGGAATAATTGTAAAACGGTGATTATGAACGACTAGAGAATAATTTTTCAAAACTCTTGGAGGTTTTTATTCCCAACATGTCAAAAAACAATAACCTCTCTCAGCTTTCTTACAAGTATTGCATTTTTGGAGAATCAAATCCATCTCTGAGCCCTAAATTTTGGATCTCAGAATTTCCCTGTTTTACACATGTTTTTGAAATATAGGTCTCGGGAATATGAAAACGAATTTACAAAAACTGAGAGAGGTTTTTGCTCAAAACAAAACAATGTAAAAAAACCTCTTTCAGATTATACACAAGAATCATGTAATTGAAGGACCAAATCCATCTCTGAGCCCCATTGTTTCAGCAGTTTGGCCAAATTTTTAGGGCAAAAGTTGACCTAAGAGGGCAGGTCACCAACACTTAACTATCAAAGTGAAACAATGACTTAACCAGCAAAGGACTAGTGGCAGTGATTTCTAGTACTTACTTTAGTTATCAAAAGGTTCAAACAGTGAACGATTTCTACAATTGGTTAGACTAGTAGTTAATTAGGGTTTTTTAACCTAATTTTGCAAAAAACAATTATTTTGTTTATTTTTGTTAAATCAGATACAACTTTTCAGGATCTGAGTGTTTTTGTTAAGGCTATAAAGCCTAAAACTTATTTTATTGGAAGGGTTCGATTTCAGGGACTTATAGACCATACTATTGTCAGCTTCTCATTTTGCTCATGATTTAATATAAGCTCTTTTGTTATCATTTGTTCAGCTTCCATTTCTGTCTTTTTTGTGCTTATGCTTGAATGTGTATTCAGGTTAAATTCAAGTTAATTAATGACTGATAGTTGTCACCCTATTGGCATGTTGATGTAATTTGAATTATAATTACCATCCTTATCATGATTTAGCCATTTATATGCATCTGTTTTGTGTGTAAATCTGCTAGCCTCATGAGTTCTCCATCCCTGCACCTTATTGTCAACCTTTGAATAGTGGTAACTAAAAGCCTTGTAACTAATTGAGTTTTATGCATGTCTTGAGAGTGGAAGGTCATATAGGTCACCTAACTTGATCCATATTAGAAAACCCTAAAAATATTTAAGTTACCAGGCATCCTTGAGCTGCAACCTAGAAGAGTTTCCTGGAGTGATAACAAATTGGTGCCGCTACCGAGGAGAGGAGACTAAAGCTCGGCTTCCCTGGAAGATGACACAGATCATTTTCTTGATGATAGACAAAGCTTGGACACTATTCTGGTTGTAATCATATATCTGGTGACTCCATTGAAATAAGGTGGCTTCAAGAAGACCAAGTACCAGAGAAAACCCTAAAGGGCCACCAGGAACACTTGTTTCAATTCCAGAAGAGATTCTGAGAAGAGCTAGGGCTTCACTAAGGAAAACTAGTAGTGCTGCACAGGAAGATACATTAGGTATTTCAAGAAATTTTTCTGTTATTATTTCTTCTGCTAAAACATACAAATCTCAAGAATTTATAAATACATCAAAAAAATTTAGGGTTGAGGAATCTTCAAGCACTGTTGCTTGTGAAGATCTCATCCCTGGTGACTACATGAAGGAAAAATTTAGTGGTGACTCCACAATATAAATATGTCAAAAGAATTTTCTACTCTTTTGGCTTAGAGGTTTGCACCTCTTGACTTCTCTTCAGTTCCTGGTTTCCCACATCCAGTACCTGATATGTCTGAATGGGGAGATTTTCTATCTATCTTCAAAGAGGAGGAAGAAGACAATCCTGCAAAACACCTCCTCAAGTTTCATGAATGCATGGATATATTAGATCAACAGCATGAATATGTTCGTATGAAGATGTTCACGTATTCATTATATGGTGATGCACGTCAGTGGTATTTTTCTTTACCTCCTTCCAGTATATCATCATTGAAGGATTTTCACAAAGCATTCACTGAGCATTGTAAAAGGTACTATTCAGATGAGTTTGCATTTGATAATTGTTGTGAAGAATATAAGTTGCATTCTGAGGATGAAAAGGTAAATAGAGAAGAAGATTTTAAGTTTTGTGAGGATTTGTCCACTTCTGGAATTTATTTTAGTTCTACTTTTTAGCAAAGAGATGATCAGAGACATATGCACGTTGTGGTTAATGATAGCTATGAAGAGTATGCTGTAATAGGGGACACTTCCCATTGTGATCTAGATATTAATGATCTTCATAATGTTAACCATAATATAGATGTGTTTGACCTTGTACCAAATGTATCTGCTGACTTAGGGTGTCAAGAAGATTAGTTTGTCCCCTTTGGAAACCCAAAAGATAATGAGCAGATTGAAGGGACAACATGTAACAAATTTGGATCTGCAGCAAATACTGAAGGCAGCCCTCAGTTTTCTGGTTTGCAGACAAATGAAGAATGCAATAGATATGAAGAGGAAGATGATGATCTAAAAATTCCAGAACAGTAGGGCATAACTCATCCTTCCCACTTAGAGGTTGAAAAATCTACAGTTAACGTAGAGATCATTGAAAGCAACCAGCAATAGCATTTCATTAAGTTGGAACAGCAGCATAAAAAGGTATTTCTTGTTGGCTTTTATGACCCTGTTGTTGACTATCTGGAACTTATGAGTAGCATAGATATCAAAATATTTTTGTCAAATGATAGCTGGTTCTGTCACCCTTTGAAACTACATTGTTGCATGCTAGGGTTTCATTTGTTTTTCGAGTCAAGATCAAGGATAAGTTCAGCAGATCAACTTCTGACCTGGCTTCACTGGAAGCATGATGTCACATGATAAGAAGGCTCTATTGATTATAATTAGGAGTAGGAGTAGATAGGAAAATAAGCTCCTAAATGAGCAGCAAGGTCATTTTTAGTTGTTTTCATGAATAAGCAAAGCGGGCTACAGGAAGATTGCAAGGGATCAATTATAAAATACAAATGACTCCATGCCCAATGGAACACTAGAAGATAGCTTTAATTATTCTTTTTCAGGAAAGGCATTTTGGTCTGGGTTCTTGGAACCTCATTGGGAGTTTCCCATCCCTGAGTAGGAGCTAGATGTTATCTCCTAAATAAAATTTTCAATAAGTTCACTCAAAACAATTTATTTTTTTATCAATGATGAAGGTTTCAGGCCATATTATGAAATATATTGGGATGACTAACAATTTTTGGATATCTGATGTTCTGTTTTTTAAGAAAATTTGAAATTTTTAGCTTTCGGTGGCTTAGGCAAGTTTTCCAATAGCTCATTAGCCACCGAAAAGCCCACCTTTCGGCAGCTAACAGTTTTAACGTAGGACCATGTTAACCACCGAAAGCCTACTAATCACTTTTTTTATAAAATTTTGGGAAAAGGACTTTCAGTGGCTTAGACGAGCTTTCCAACAGCTCATTAGCCACCAAAAAGCCTTGGTTTCGGCAGCTTAGCGGGTGATTGAAGGAGGGCATTAACCACTGAAAGCAAGTGAAATGCGTTGGGGAAAAACCCCACTCAAAAAACTCAAAACACAGGTTTTCATGGCTAAGAGTGGTTTCAAAATGGTCTCTAAGCCACTGAAAGTATACTTTCGGCAGCTAAGACTGAAATTTCAGGACGCTCTAAGCCTCCGAAAGGGACATTTTACTGTGAAAAGGCATCATTTTAAAATGGTTATTATGAGCGACTGGAGAATCATTTTTCAAAACGCTCAGAATTTTTTGTTCCTAACATGTCATAGAACAATAACCTCTCTCATCTTTCCAACAGGTATTGCATATTGGGAGAATCAAATCCATCTCTGAGCCATAATTTCGGATCTTAGAATTTCCTTGTTTTACACATGTTTTTGAAACACAGGTCTCAAGAAGATGAAAATGAATTTCCAAAAACTGAGAGAGGTGTTTTATCACAAAAAACCAATGTACAAAAACATCTTTCATTTTATACACAAGTGTCACATATTTGAAGGACCAAATCCATCTCTGAGCCCCATTTTTTCAGCAATTTGGCCAAAATTTTAGGGCAAAAGTTGACCTAACAGGACAGGTCACCAACACTTAACTGTCAAAGTGAAACAATGACTTAACTAGCAGAGGAATAGTGGCAGTGATTTCCAGTACTTACTTTAGTTATCAAAAGGTTCAAACAGTGAACGAATTCTACAGTTAGTTAGACTAGTAGTTAATTAGGGTTTTTTAACCTAATTTTGCAAAAAACAATTATTTTGTTTATTTTTGTTAAATCAGATCCAACTTTTTAGGATCTGAGTATTTTCGTAAAGGATATAAAGCCTAAAACCTATTTTATTGAAAGGGTTCAACTTTGGGGACATATAGACCATACTATTGTCAGCTTCTCATTTTTCTCATGATTTAATATAAGCTCTTTTGTTATCATTTGTTCAGCTTCCATTTCTGTCTTTTTTGTGCTTATGCTTGGATGTGTATTTAGGTTAAATTCAAGTTAATTAATGACTGATAGATATCACCCTATTGGCATGTTGATGTAATTTGAATTATAAATACCATCCTTATCATGATTTAGCGATTTATATGCATCTATTTTGTGTGTAAATCTGCCAACCTGATGAGTTCTCCATCCCTGCACCTTATTGTCAACCTCTGAACAGTGGTAACTAAAAGCCTTGTAACTGATTGAGTTTCATGCATGTCTTGAGAGTGGAAGGTCATATAGGTCACCTGACTTGATCCATATTAGAAAACCCTAAAAATATTTAAGTTACCAGGCATCCTCGAGCTGCAACCTAGAGGAGTTTCCTGGAGTGATAAAAAAAATTAAAGATTCTGGATTTTAGTACATGTAGCTTGACTTGTCAAATGTTGTTGTAGGATCAAATACTATGGCTGTAATAAATTTGTCTTACATAGGTGAAATTGTAGGGCTTGGTTAGCCAACGTAGGAAACTTTATTTCAATTCTAGAAGCACAAGCTACATTGCATTCCCATTTGTGTGATTAAAACAAAGGGCTTGATTTGTCTAGAATGACATTCTTTTATATCAAGCTGCAGTATAAGTACACCAAAACCTTGGAGATGTCCGAGTTTCAAAGCATGGCTAATTTAGTTAAATCCTCATCTATTTGTTTTCAGTATTCACAACCTTGTTTTGGTGTCAAACATCCTTTCCTACCTGCACAAATATGGAACAGTAGATCAACCTCTCTATTTTCTGTTAGGAAGAAACAAGATAGAGTGCATAGTTTCGTTCTCATACATCTGAAGATTAAAGCATTGGATGCTTCTCAGCCATTTGATTATGAATTCAAGAGAAGTGAAGACTTGGAGAAGAATAGTTTGTTAAAGATAGGTATAGTTGGATTTGGTAATTTTTGTCAGTTTCTTGTAAAAACCCTCATAAAGCAAGGCCTTAGAGTATTGGATCATTCTCGAATAGATCACGGGGAGATTGCCCGAAAGATGGGAGTTTCTCTTCAAGGATGCATATGATTTTTGTGAAGAACAACCTAAGTTTATATTGCTATGTTTGTCTATTATTGCAACAGAATCTGTTTTGAGGTCATTTCCAACCCAAAGACTGAAAAGAAACACATTATTTGCATATGTCCTTTCTGTAAAAGAGTTTCCACTCAATCTATTTTTATAGGTATTGCCTCCAAAATTTGATATATTGTGCACCCATCCTATGTTTGGGCCTTAAAGTGGGAAAGACGAGTGGAGTGGCCTTCCTTTTGTTTATGAAAAGGTTAGGGTTAGGAATGGAGCAAGAGTAGAATGTTGTTATAGGTTTTTCAATATATTTGCGAAAGAAAGTTGCACGATGGTTGAGATGTCATGTACAAAACATGATCGCCATGCTGCTAAAAGCCAATTTATTACGCATACTGTTGGCAGGATGTTATCAAAGTTGAACTTGGAATCTACTCCAATTAATACTAAAGGTTGTGAAACATTGCTTCGAATTGCTGAGAACACTTGTGGAGATAGTTTTGACCTTTATTATGGTTTATTTATGTAAATATCAATGCAACAGAGAAGTTGGAGAGATTGGATATGGCTTTTGATGGTCTTAAAAAACAACTTGTAGGGAAGTTGCACTAGGTACTCAGAAAACAGTTATTTGAAGGAAGTAGCTCTGTGGAATCTTCTCAGCAAATTTCAGCATTAATTGACACACAAAGTTCTAACCCTTCAAGCAACTCTTCTGGCAAGCAGAAAGTAAAGGAGTTATCTGATGTCATTAAGGAAGTTAAGTAGTACTTCCTATTTTCTTTCTAGCTAGTCCCAATTAAGATAGTTTTTTGAATACTTGTAGAGTCTTTGGCATATGTTCTCTATATAAATGTTTATTACAATCCCATTGCAGGTCCCCTGATGTAGGATGGTAGGTTTGATTTTTTTTCATGCCTGTCTTACAGTAGGAATAGATGATTGATGTCTACAAATCTTCTTTATAGGATTTCAGACTGCTCTGTAGGAGAGAATTTGTTTTAATATTATCTATTCATTATTAATGGCTTAGTGTTTTGTTTGGGTTTTGTATTATAGAGATTGCACTATCAATAATTTTGTAAGGGGCATAGTAGCATTTGATTTATTCTTTTCTTTTATGCAGAATACATTAGTAGTCTAATGGTTCTAGCATTTTTTCTTGAGTTAACAGACCATTCTTGTAACCGTTGCATCCATATAAGTAAGTTTGAAATTTTCCTATGAGTGTAAGTACTAGATTGATTTGAATCCAAAATACATAACCAGAGGCTTTGGTTTCTTTGACCCCACAGCTGGGGCACTGGCTTTGGTTTCTTTGATCACACAGTTGGGGAATTGGACATATTTTGTAGCTTGGTCTAACTCTTTCAAATATAAAGTTGTGTCTGCATGGTAATGACCATATCTTTCATCCCATAGTATAACTATCTTGACAAATGAACATATGTATCATGTCAAGCTAAGGATAAAATTGAGTGTTAGTAACTGTAATCATTTGTCTTGGTTTATATTGAAATGTTAACACTGAAATTCAATTCTATACTACCTTTAAGTATGGGAAATCAAAGAACTCTCACTATTTTGACATAGAAGAGAATGTACTTTGTGGAACCTCAATAGTATCTTAAGCATGTGACTGTATCTACAAATAATAAACACAGAAATATAGTTCTTTTCTGAGTTTCTCCCTAATGACAATTCATCGAAAATTCATTCATTCATTTTGCAGGTATCTCTGCCTTAGCGTTTTAAGGGATGGAAGATGTGAATGCCTTAAATGAAAATCTCTTCTCCTAGATGTTGAAAGGTAAGACGCAAATGACTTAAATCTCTTCTCCTTGATGTTGAAGGGTAAAACGAATGCAGTGACAAAATTAAAGTGTGTTTTGAGGATGAAATAACAAGCTTATGTAGAACAGGTTAATCTGTCAGTTGGTCTATCAAAAAATCAAATATCTGTTGTGTTAACTTCAGAAATTCAGTAATTGAATGCTTGGTGAGAGTCTGAGACACATACAAATCATCCCTCTAAAGTATTCATCATCCACAAATAAAGGGCCTTTTCGTATTTATTGACAGATTAAGTTCCATGTTAGAGTTTGGTTGTTTTGCATTGTGCTCAGCTAGTCAACCCAATTTTGGCTAAATTTTTCACATTTTTAACTCTGTTAAAGCTTCTCGCAAGGTATATTAAAAAATTTATTCGTTAATTTATTCTTTTAACTCTGTTAAAGCATCTCACAAGATACATTAAGAAATTTTTTTGTTAATTTATTTTAATGCATCAATCTTTAATGCAATTTAATAGAACAAGTCTTTGAGTTACAGTTGAACGAACTATAATTATTGGACTAAGAAACACATAATTTCAATTGCATTTTTGGATTTGGGGATAGATTACTTGTGGGATGTGGTGTGTGGTGGTATCCAATCCCACCTTGTCATTCTCCATAGTGGAATGTTGACAAGGTGCAACTAAGTACTGATATAATGTGATCTGTTAAGTCTTACACTGTATCACAAACTCACACCAAGCTGGAGTCCAATCCCTTCCCAATTCTGCATCATCTTGTTCCTCAATAGTCACTCGAATCATTTCCAGATCATCTTCAGATGCATTTCTAAGTGAATTATCTTTCCATGAATAATCATCACCAATTTCTTTTGCAAGCAATATTTCTCTCTTTTCTATTTTGGGATAGTTTGCAATTAACATACACCCAAACAAAAACATTCAATTAGGTGGATAAAACAATAAAACAAGCAAAGGATTCCAGTTTCTGATATTTCTTATAAAGTAAGAGTTTTGTTGTTGTGTTTTTTCGTTGTGTTAGGAAAATGTGGTTGAGTTACATCCTGTAACATGTTCACAGTTGTGGATTAGGAAATGGTTGTTGAGTTGCCAATTTGCAGCAGGTTCACATTTTTGGGTAGAGAGATTTAAGATTTATGAAGTTATCTTAAATTTTAATATTTTTGACATTTTAATATTGTTGAAAACTTCTTACTGAGTGGAGTTTGAATGGTCCAGAGGAAAGTCATTATCTTCTCGTGCTTGAATTCGAATTCACTCTGAACCATGAATGAATTAAAAATAAACTTTAACAAAAGTTAATGGGGAGGTCTTTGGGAAAGTGCAGTTACAGTTGCTCAATTTCTACTTAGTATACCAGGGCTAATGATGTGATGCAATGGGCATGATGTTATTGTCTTTCTTTTACAAAGAAAACTGCAAAAATAAGCGTATCTGTCAGTTTTTGTAGTAAAGCAATACATATATTGTTTAATTTTCATTAATAGCACCTAGTTCTTTATTTTGATTTTGTTTGTCACAATTTTCATGCCCTATCAAAGAAATTATCTTAAAACATGGGGAAAGATGAACAAATTTTTGAGATCTCAGCTGGTCACAATGAGTTGCATAAAACGACTTTAAACGTATTGGGCATCTGTTGTCCTTCGGAGGTGTCGTTGATCGAGAGACTTCTTCAGCCTTTGTGCAGTGTTGAACGAGTTTTTGTTTATGTTCCTTCAAAAATAGTGACTGTGCTGCATGATTTGAGTCTCATTCAACCGCCAGAGATAGGTACGAATCTTGTAATGCATACTGCAAAATTAGAAAATGTTATGTGAATTGGTGGGAATTTTCAGTTAAGTAGATATCAACAATGTAAACATGTTTAAATTGCATTTATAGTTCTAGGATCTGGTAAAATCTTTCCAGGGATAGACATAAAGAATTTTCTACAGTTTAAGGATATGATATTTGTTGAGAAATTTAAGAAGATGTGGATGATTAATAAGGTTTTCATGGTTTTATACAGTTAAGGCCTTAAATCAAGCAAGGCTAGATGCGAGTCTTCGCGTGATTGGAGAGTTGAAAAGTGGGAGAAAATGGACCAGTCCTTACACTTTAGCCTCTGGTTTTTTCCTTGCCATAGCTTTGTTCCATTATTCATACCATCCTCTCCGGTGAGTGGCTCTAGGGGCTGTAGCTGTAGGTATTATCCCAATTACGCGCAGAAGCTTTATGGCCATCTGTAATTTCATGCTGGACATAAATGTGCTTATGATTATTGCAGGTAATTGTTGTAAACCCTAATGATAAATGTGCTTAAGCTCATTGCAGGTAACTATTGTAAACCCTATAGTAGATTAGGCCATATTGGCACCCAATTTTCTAATTTGTCTCATTGGCTTGAATTTGAAACAGTTGTGGGTACTATTGGGTTGGGGGATTACTTGGAAGTAGGCACCATTTTATTCTTGTTTACATTGACCAAATGGCTAGAAAGTAGATCGAGTGACAAGGTAACCTTAATTTTATTGCAGTCCCTTAAAGACAAGTAAATAATACAGATAATTGTTTGGCATTTTATTCGCAATCCTATTTGGCATTTTTCATTTCATGGCAAGCTTGAGCAGAGATTTCGTCTGTTATGAATTTAGCTTCACAAATAGCTATAATTGAAGAAAGTGGGGAGAAAATATCTGTGAAGGATGTGTCCATAAACACGCTGCTATCTGTTAAACCAGGCGAGGTGATACCTCTAGATGGTATCGTACTGTCTAGAAGCAGTTCTGTGGATGAAAGTAGCTTGACAAGAGAGTCCTTACTGGTTGAGAAAGACGTGGGAGCCAATGTATGGGCCGGTACCATGAATCTGATAGGTATCCTATAATGGCAATGACTCTATAGCCTACACCTTACCTTTTCCATGACAGGTTTCAAATTTCAATTATGCTGAATTTTGAAAATTATTATTTGATATCTGAATTTTTGAAACTTACTCTGACTCCTATAGCATTACTTTTCTCCATGACACACCTCAATTAAATTGAAAATTATTATGCGAAATCTGAATTTTAAAAAATGTTTAGAAATCTACATTCTCGGGAGGTTAGTCTGGATTTAAGAGTTTGTCTGTAAGAATCGAACCTGAAATTATTTCGAGGGTATACATATATGGAAGAATCAAACTTGAAAGTATTTAACCATTGGAAAAGATTTAAGGGTTTGTCTGTAAGAATCGAACCTGAAATTATTTCAAGGGTATACATATATGGAAGAATTGAACTTGAAAGTATTTCATCATTGGAAAAGAGCTTCCCAGTCTGTTCTAATAATTTATGGCATATGGATGTCAATTTAAGTTACCTATTACAAGTTTAGAATTGGAAACCTCCTATGTAATAAAAGTCATTAATTTAGGATTCGGATTTCCACCTTGATATTGACCACATTCCATGAGTGAAGTAAACCCAATATTGTAAATAACCTAAACCATCGAAAATAATTTGTATTTTCTATGATATTCATGTAAAATGTCAAAAACTGTGAAAAATATGCACATCGTTTGTCAAAAAATGTCAAAATGAGCAAAAACATGTCAAAAAGATGCACATCATCTATCAAAAATTGTCTAGTGTTTCAATAAATATCAAATACCTATTCATGTAACTTGTCAAAAATTGAGAAAAAGATGCACATTGTTTGTTAAAAATTTGTCAAAAAGCACTATAAACATGTCAAAGGGATGCACATCATCTGTTGAAAATTGTCCAGGGGTTTCAATATATGTTGAATGCCCGACATGGATTTGTGATTTGAACGCGTAAATGGTGAAAATTGTAGGTTATTTAAGCATCAAGACTGTGGCTTTGGTAGAAGAATCTACACTAGCAAGGATGGTGAAGCTTGTGGAGGAAGCACAAAGTCAACGCTCCTCCACTGAAGAGTTCATTCAAAAATTTGCAAAATATTACACTCCAGGTCTATAGGGAGTAATGTATTTGAAAATCCTTTCATCAATCATGGAGTTAGAAAACATCTGATTGCTGATTGCAGTTTATATCACGTGGCTACCAGCAGTTGTTGTATTAGTAGCTAAGCAATGACAGTGGCACCATTGATTGACCACTTGCTTCGATTTCACAAGTGGGTTTACAGAGCCTTAGTTTTTCTCATGACTTCTTTCCCATGTGCATTGGTTATCTCAACTCTAGTAGCCACAACTTGTGGGTTAGCCCATGCTACTAAAATAGGGCTCCTTATCAAAGGTGGGAGGTATCTGGAAGGCTTGGGAAATCGTAAGGCGATATCATTTGATAAAACTAGAACATTGATGGAAGGATAATTCACGGTGGTAGAATTAAAGTTTGTGGAATCAAAGACCACGGATGAACAAAAATGGATCTCTTGGTAACTCATTACAGATAAACTATTGTTTCGTTCTCTGCCATTGTTTTTATAATACTTTTTCATCTTGAAACCTTAGTCATATTTCAGGTATTGAATGGATATGACAGGATAGTAAGCCTTGAAAGAAGATCAAATCATCCCATGTCAGTTGCAACTGTACAATACCGTAGACAGAAAGGCATAGAGCCACTAGTAGAGGTGCAGGATTTTGAGGTACTAGAAGGAGAAGGCATTTGTGGAGTGGTGGAAAACAACAAAGTTTACATTGGCAAGTGTGAAGCTAAGCCATTAACTAGTATTGCAAAAGTGGCTGAGGAAAACCAGGCATCCATCCATCTTAATGAAACACCATTGAAACCCCCCTGAAGAAGTAGGAGTTTGAGGTAGAGCGAGTTAACTTTCTCAAATGCTTTGGACAGGTCTATCTTTGTAATCAAAGTCCATTTGTTGCCTTGACAAAGTGAAGGACTTTCTGGGTTGTCCCTATGGCATCTTGAATGTCCCTCTTAATTAGGAAACCCATCTTTTCTCTTGAGATATGTTTGGAAATATGGGGCTTCATTCTAGTGGCAATGATGCTGGAAATGACTTTAAATTTTATGCACACTATTGCAAAGTGAAATCAGATGTAATTGATCAAATGATTGAGGATAATTTACCTTTGGTATCAGAGTGATGAATATTGTGTTGAGATCAAGCTATATTGTCCCAACAACAATATAGCATAGGATGATAGTCACATGTATGATTACATGAAGGTGTTTGATAAGCCATTCTAGGTATGAGTGCAGATCATAGGCTTTAATCTGAAAATGAGGATTCCTTTCATCGAACACAATGCATTTGTCTACCTTTTTCATGATAAAACTTCAATCTCATCTAGTGTCCTAATTTTATTCAAAAGAAAAGTTTATGGTCATACTAAAGTATAATAGTTCTGACACTGTTTTAAGTCATGAACATAAACAATGTTTGTTTATGTCAATCTATTCTGCAAAAACATTTCCTTCCAATAGTGTTTGTTAAAGTTCAATTGTAGTGGAGTAATTTGAGTGACTAGTACACTATTTGTATTTTCAGGAAAAGGACATAGCTGCGGCTGCAGGGAAGCTTGTAGAGTGTTAGGAAACCATACTTGTTCTTAGTAGGCATTTGAAGGCCCTTGCTTGTCCAGCAGACTCCATGGAATTTCCATACAATGCAGAAAAGGTATAGTTAGGCAAAGGTACATCTTTCACTCTAGGGTGAGATTTGTTTTGCTAAAAGGAACCGGTTGAGACTAGAGATTCAACATGCTGAGGAAGGTCTGAAAAATTGTCAAATTTTCAATGGAAGAGAACTGAAAGAACCAAATATTTGAACTGGATGCTACTTGGAGTCCTCGTAGCCAAAGTGCTTCATGGGCATCAGAACCTGAGCATTTCAGCATAGCAAATGGCAGGGGACATGCGACTGAGTGGACTAGTGAATCTAGTCTAGCTGCTTCTGATTTATATAAAGTGAATGTACCAGATTCACCTATTGTAGATTATTTGGATGGACGTTTAACAATGGCTACCTACTCGGATATGGAAGAAATATCACCAGCAATGTCTTCTGTAAAATCTACACAATAGAGAAACAAGTTGTTTATGTGTTTCTCAGCAGGAAGTGAATTCCCAAAGTCTCTCAAAACATATGGTGGGGAGTCGCCTACATCCTCTTTGTCATCATCTTCTTTAGCTTCCACTTTCTTCTCAAAGTCACGGGAGTAGCTTTGGTAAGCACTTTCATGTGCCAAAAGAAGTCACTAAATGGAGAAGCAAGGAATTAGAAAATTTACAGCCCATTTTCTTGGCAAAGAGCATAAATGTTATTTTAATCCATTATAGCATGGATTGTGATGTAGCTATTGAGCAGCAACAACCTTGCAAATAGAATGCATGTTATCAGGAACTTCAAAATTGCTACAATCAGCATGCAAGTTATTTAAAATATTCAAAAGACTTATTGTGTGTTCAACAAGTGCAACTACCTTTCATTCATCACTTTCATTACATGTCCACTATAACAAATCGATGTCTTATTTTCCCATAATTACAAAGTTTTCTAGTAGTAATGTTTCTTATACATCTTTTGGAATAACATGTGTGCTATTTTTCAATCCAATGCTTTGGACGATAAGTTTGGTTCAGTTTCCTATATCTTTCCCTGATGACTGACCCAACTTATGGCTCAGAATGTTGGATTGAAAATAGAATGTAAGTGATTTGAAAATAGCTCCTAGTGAAAGCCAAAACCAATTCAAACAACATACTACACCCTGTTTTCGGCTTCTCTAACAGACCATAACCTCTGAAATTTCTGCATACTTGGAATTTTGAACCTCAATTTAGCTAGCCATTCTATTTCTGTGATGGGAAAGAATTACTTGCATGTCTGTAAGAAGGCAGTAGCTTCTCCTTTGAGCACAATGTAAGTCCCAGGACTCACACAAGAAACAATGCCCATAATGGTTGTGGTCGACTATCCTTGTATGATGCCCACTCCTCCTTGCTTTGAGTCTAACTGAGCCTGAAACTGACCAATTCACTTGGCCTATAAAGAAATAAAGAAGTAGAACCTAGACCCTGAGCAAGCCATGAAGTCAAGGAGGCCAGACTACAAGAATGTAAGCATAAGACCTGAAACATCGATACAAAGGAACTTCCCTTGACCCAACAACAAAAGGCCAAAGGATTGTGAAGGAGTTCCTTGGAGCCAAATTCGACACCAGACTTGGAGCATTTCTGGAGGAATAGAGCCAAAAATTCCTGAATGATCCTACCGATGCCTTTCCCTTCACCTCGAGAGCTCACTACCACTTGTCTCGAAATGTATCCACCATTGTTGAACTATATATTTCTTCCATCAATGAGCTATAAACTATGGTTCAATGGGATTTGGGATAAGATTGGAATTCCCCCATTTATTCTTATTGATCCAATAACTAGTAAAACTGCTTCATTTTCCAAACGATCTGTATTATTAATGAAGACCCTCAAAACTTGGTAGCACTCTATATGCTTGCAGCTCCTTGGCACACCTTGAATTCTATTGAAGAGTATTTCTAGGCTAGAATATTTAGAGATTGATTGGTTTCTCATATGCTTGATTATAGTCGATGAGCCCCCTATTACTATAGAATACTACCAAGTTTAAGAGGGATCCTTGATCCCTCTTAAACTTAGTCTTTAATCCTTAGAGGAGCACCAGTGCTTCTGCTTGGTTATTGGAAGCTTCTCCTAAGCCCTGAGCAAAACTTATTTCATGATTTCCTTCGGGATCGAAGGTGATGCACCCTGCACTTGCCATCCCTGATAACTTCGTCGTTACAATCTCACAATCTCATAATGACAAATGCATGAGATTTTGATATGGGAATTTTGACTGGCAAACATATTGATAAAACAATATATTAAAGATAAAAAGACATATATTCTAGATAGAGGACTATGATACAACTCATAAAATTAGCAATTTAAATAATATGTCCCAATGTTGAATTAGTGAATGAATTATTTTGTTGGAGAATCAGTGCCACACGGGAGTTGATTTGGATAGGGGGCATCTGAATATCCCCAAAACCATAGACGGCCATCACCTAGGCCTCCTAGTTTTTGGTGGGAAATGTCTAGGATATGTGGGAGGAGTCCTCCACATCCTCTAGGATGTCCCCTTCCAAATGGAGGACTTGGGTTAGGGAAACACGGGATGCATCCCCTTGGGGTGGGGATGGATTTCCATCCAACATTTCTAAGAATCAAATTGATGTAGTTATAGTCTCCTAAGTGCAATATATGGAATATATAATTGGTGGTGTGGTGATTCATTGCCACTCATTTAATAAGGTATTTGCTCAAATATAGTAACAATTCTAATATTAAAACAAACTAAAACATTGGTTTCTGCAATACCAATCCCTTTGTCCTGATATGACATGCAGCAGTTTTGTTCAAGAAGGGGCATCTCATGACTATTGGTTGGAAGAAAATATTTGTTACTTGAAGAATGATGAAATCAATTGTGATGGTTATTTTAAGTTTTAGGTTATACACTCCCATCCTTCCCTTATGTGGAATAATGCATCCTTTTCCTTTGATGTACAAATTGCAATGATCTTCTCATTATGTGGGCAAGGCAGTACTATTTTAGATCCTTCTATAATTTGTTATGCACTATACCAACAATGAACTACATGGTAGTATTTTTAATCTGTATGATAAGTAGGATGGCATGTGGATTTCTCTACCAGTATATGCATTGATTGAGGCATGCCTGTTGATTGCCAATTGTAGCTCTTCTAAGGAGATTATGTAGAATGGACCCTAGATTTGTGACAGTTACTAGCAATGATAAATGTTACATGTATTCACAACCAAAGGCAACACTATGGCTCATGTTATATTGAAGCTCTTATCTCTATGTTTGTATTAATATTGGTTTGTATCTAATAGTTCTTTTTAATTGTGTGCTTGATATGTGAAAGTTGAAAGGGGTGGTCCCTTTTGGCTAGATAGATTGTTTATCAAAACTCATGCAATTTTAATTAGATAGATTGTTTATCAAGCTTTAGCATATAGGAGTTGAAATTGCGAAGACATTGTTTTTGTGTGCTGTGAACTTTTTTGCATTTCAAAAAAGTAGATTGCAGAAGGATTCTCAAACATCCCTATGTTTTCTTTAGTGCTCTTCTTTGTTCCAAGTATTTGTGCATATTGGGAATTGTTCTAACTTCTGATATGCAAACCCTAACGAGTGGGATTTCTTAACAGAAATGGATTTCAGAAATTGGATAAAATCAAAGACAAAAATAGACAGAGTAAGCAGTTGGAGGAGCTTATTGGAAAGATGTGAGAATGCAAACGGTTGGCACCCTTTTCTTTGGCACCTTTTTCTCAAATTGTTTTATCTTATTGTTTACACTCCCAAATTTCATCTTAGAGGAACACGTGCCCAAAATTTAAAAATGCAAACTGTGACTATGCAAAAGTGTAAGGTTGTCTGCTAGTGATATAGGGAAGTACTGTTTTTTAGTTTCTGAGCTTGTTACAGTCTTGCACAATGTTTTTCTTTCTTGCAAGCGATAAAGAACACTTGCTTTCAATGATTATTTTCTCTTTGATGTTTGTTCATTAAGTTAGAGTTTTGTGTTTTAAGATGCTGTATGTGAGCCCACATGTGTGTGTGTGTTATTTTATCATTGTCTTCTCTATCTCGTTATTTTCAAAGTATTATTTTATCATGGTTAATGATCTTTTCATATATATATATATAGGAATGGACATTATATAGGAGCAGGTTTAGAATTTTATTCAATTTAATATTCTCTAATTCCAGTCTTACTAAATAATTTGATCAGGAAATCAAGGAAGAAGAGAGTGGAAATCCTCCTGAGATTAATAAGCAGCTTAACGAGAAAAAATAGGTGCTAATAAATGGTTGATCCTCCCTTTCTTGTGTCTATTGATTGGGAAGGATAAGTCTTTGAATGGAGTTTGTAGTCTTGCCGCCTAATTACTTATTCTTCTATATTTTGTGGATGTAGATCAAAGAACTCAATTCATATGTTGCATTATGAAAGATGTAAGTTATTATGTCATATGTTTCATGCATATTAATAAGTAAGCCTTTGTGTGAATATGGTGCACCTTTTGGCATGAAGTTGCATTTAATTGCATGATGGCATCAGCAGTGAACTACCTCATAATGCAGGGCTTAAATATGAACCCAACATGATGGGCTCAGATATATGCACAATTTTTTTTTAAATGTGTTGATAGGTACTATCCTTTGATTCCACAACAGTCAAGTTGTAGTTTTGTATTATCATGAGTGACAGGGATGAGGATTGGTTGCTACTCATTATATTGTTAACTATGTGTTCATTAGATAGGAACTGTTACAATTTAATTTATTTATGCTTTATGTATGTTAGAGAGAAGATCAATACTTGATTGTTTATAAAGGATATTAAGGATTGTATAGATTGGTTGGATTTTCTATTGACCTTTGGAGCAATTAATGCTATTGTTGGGCAATGTAGCAGCATGCCTTGCTCATATGCTGTAAATATATATATTTTCATCCTTAGTTGGCAATAATAGTTATTGTGTTGAATCTGTACTTCATCATTAGCCTTGTCAATATTGTTATGCCATATTTTTTATTGGTAGATTTTTTTCTCCAAAGAAAAAAATCACAACTTTACACTGAAAAAGGAAAAAGTAACATTGTGTACATGCCATCATGCAGTGCCAAGGGCATATTGTCCATGCAGGTCCTTGAACAAAAACTATACTACATGCAAAAATACCCCTACCGACAGTGAGTAGAAAACCTTATGTAGGTCTGCACAAAAGTGTGTATAAGTTATTTCATGTCAATAATCCATTTACAAACATAGAATTAAATCATGTGACCTTTAAAACCAAAGGATTCCATGTTGTCCTTTGACATAAAAAAGTAAATGGAACTAGAGAAAGAGAAAATTCCCAGGGGAGGGCCTCGTATTTTGAGGGAAATCCCCTTCCTTTGTGCGAGTATGCAGCTCCTGAATACCTCTCAGTATTTTGGGTTCTCTATTTTGATATGTTGTCTGTAACCCTATTGTGCTCTCTGTAGATATGCTTGAAAGTGATCATATCTGAGAAGCTTTTATTTTGGAGAGTGACCTGCTCCAGAACATAATGAACAACTACCTGGGATCTTTAGACTTTTATGGTGCTAGTCATTGCATGAATTTCTTGTGGTTGTTTTCATGTTCATGTATTTGTAGGTCTACTTGTTCTACATGTTTATGCATTTTGAGTACGCCTGTTGTTTGTTAGAATTGTTTCTTTTTGCCATGTTAAATCTTATGAAATTACTATGTGCAATTTTCAGTTATTTGTTTTCTCTTTTTAGCGAGCAACAAAATTTATTGCTTAGCATGCGTTGTTTGTAGGTAACCTTACTCACAAGATTTATAACAACATGAGGAGGGAGGTTGCTACAGTGTAGATACAGAAGCTCGTACGCAAATATAAAGCTCGAAAATCTCAGAAGCATGTGCGCAGATAAGAAGCTCAGAAAGTGGGCCATTGAGTATGAAGAGCCTGTTGCTGAGGCTTTTCCATTGAGTATGAAGAGTCTATTGTTGAGGGTTTCAAGCTAATAAGTATGGTTTTGAAGCTGCCGCGGGATCTAAGTATGGCTTAGCATCCAAGTACAAGTGGGATGGTTTAGCCATTGTAATAATTTGAAAAGTAATAGATGTACTAGATGATTTTCATGTAAAGTTATATGGAGATAGTTTTTGAGAAAACTCATATTTATTGTAATACTTGGCATTTCATTTAATATAATTTGTGCGGTTTAAAACTTATATGGTTGTACTTTATATATTTGTAAGTATTGCAATTAACTAATTAATGTGACATTGCATAATTCACATGTGCATTAGATGATTATAAATAATGTATGATATCATTTTAAAAATTTATATTGATTAATAATGGACACCATTAAAACTACTAAAATATAATAACCACACATAAAACGACTAAAAATGACTAATTTAGTGACCAATAAATGAGATTAATGACCAAAATTCGCATATAAAATGACCAAAAATTGAGAGATGCGTGACCAAACAATGAGATATAAATGACCAAAATTCGCATAACAATGACCAAAAAATAGTTTTGGTGGCTAATTTACAGTCTTTTATTACGTGACTAAATTTGGTCATATTCTAGTTTGTCATGTGGTCGTTAATTTGGTCATAAATGTGGTCATATATTTGGTCATTGATTCAAATATATGAACAAATTAATGACCAAATATATGACCAAATTAATGACCAACTAACAAGCTATAAATGACCAAAATAAAAATGAACAATTTTGGTCGCGTAATAAAAGACCATAAATTAGCCACCAGTGATCGCCAAACCAAAAGTGGTCATTGATATGTGGATTTTGGTCATTTTTTTGGTCACTAATCTCTCATTTTCCACTAGTGCTTGTATGGTATTCCACATGTCCAATATTTCATTTCTGTAGCTGAAAATTCTACCACATATACTCTGCTCTATCTTATTTCATATGCAACTAGTCTTACTCAATTTGGATGTAGGATGCCTCAGATATGACCTTTTTCCCTAGAACACCTATTTCAAACCCTAATTGAAAGATTGTTTTAGGGCTCACTTGTAACTGAGATAAAAATTTACTTTCGACTCCTATGGGCATGAAACTTCGGCTTGTGGTAACCCAATGTTTCCTATTTCCAATTCCACAAGTCTGACCAAATTTGGATGTTCCAAAAAAAAGTTATTGTAAATCTCCCAAAGCTTTGTGTTTTTGGTCTATCCAGAAGAGCAAACTTCTACTGTATGCCATGTGTCCAATATTTTTCTTTTATACCTAGAACTTCTACCACATATACCTTGGTCTTTATTCTTTTCAATGCAACTAGTTTCACTCAATATGGATCTCAGATGCCTCATATATGACCTTTCTCCATATAACACTTGTTTTCGACTAGGTTTTGGACTAGGAAAAAACCCTATATTCCTCTGCAGTTATCTCTGAAATAGTAATGTATCAAAATTTGAATTTCATAATGGATATATTTCGGCTTGTTTGGGAAGTGGGTTTCTAACTTCAATTTACGAATCCTTATAAAAAAAATGTTGTAGTGAAAATTCCAAGATGACACATTTTGTAGAAGTCAGTCCTAAGGAAATAGCTATGATACCAAATGTTATGCAACCAAGTCCCATAAATAACATAAAAATAGCAGAAATAGACCAAAAGAGAGTAATCCATGCCTTGGCAAAGAAGAAAAGAGATAAATAACAAACATATTCGAGGGAGGAACCTCCTTACACAATGTACTTGTGTACCCAAGACAAGACAATATACAATGTTTGCTCAAATGAAAATATATCCTTCCTATATATAGGAGACAAAGGTGTACAATAACAACTAATAGACCCAATAATAGACCCAAGCCTACATCAATAATATGTAATACACCACTATATAGGGGATAAAGTGCCACACTATAGGGGAGATTATGCCCAACATTTAGGGCTTAATATTTATTTAGTATTATGAGAGCATACTTCTTATCTGTAAATCTTCTAAAACAATCTTTTGAGCGATGTGGAGGTGATCGGTTTATGCAAGATGTAATAGGGGCCATGTATGTTTGTGTATTTTTAAATACGCTGGCGAGAGAAACCTATGGCTACAAATAATCCAAGGGTTCTCCCTGTCTCTTCTAATGGAGAAGGCTTGAAAGGAGGGCTTACGATAGGAGAGGGTGTTGATAGAGGCTGCTACATATTCATCCTATTAGTGGACCTTGAACCTTACCCAGTGATGAGCCATGCTTTGTAGGTGTCTCTTATACTATGATGATTCGATCCTCTCATTATGCATTTCACAATGTAATGGTCATGGATGGTTCAATTCAAGAAACCAAGATGAGTTCTCTATACAAGTTTGTAGAGGGTGATAAAAATTGCAAAGACATGGGTCCAACAACTTTTCTAGTTCAGAAAGTACACAAGATGATTGTCTAGGACATGAGGATGGTAAATGCTCATAAGCATGTTGGGTTCATCTTTATTTGTAATAAAGGTGAACCATTGAAATTTTATCTTGGTATGCTATATTTGTTTAATTTTTCAAGATAATGCATTTGACAAGTTTTAGTTTTGGGTATTGTGAAAGTGATGCTTATAAATTTAAGAAATTGAGTATTTCTGACAAGATATAAATAATGAGTTTAGAGTTAAATCTTATGTAAACTAGTAACTACTAAGTTTTGTGTATGTCTTTTTACTTTACTTGCAGTGCAAAGGGTTATGACTGTCACTAACATTGTTAATTTCATTTGACTTATAGGTTGAACATTGCACATTTTGGTGACTTCACAATCTCACCTTTTCTGGCCTTAGGCTAAGCAACCATGTTACAACTCATATTGTATGAGGTTTCACATTGGTGTTTTTCAGCCTTGGATAATTTTGATGGACTTGAGCAATATACATCCTCATGCATATTTTTCTCTTCTTTAAGATGGATATTTGATGAAGATATTTGGTGGAGGATGGTCATTTCTCTATGGGGGATGGTGAGGTTGATGGTATTTCTATGGTTGGATGTTTCTTTCATGTAGTTTCTTCATATGGATGTTTTGTAGTGACTATATGTAATGATGTTGTATTGTTGGTATCACTAGGAAGGAGGCACCCACACAATCCCCTTTAGTTGAATGTGCGGTGGAGACACACACGATGCTATATGGATTTAACACTTTTCTCATGTCCCCTTTTCCTTTGGCTATATGTGTTGCAGTGATGCACTTTTTCTTGGTAGGATTTCCCTAGGTGATATGACATGATGTTATAACATTTGATAGACATTATTTATGGGGAATGTGTACTTGGCAATGTAATATCCATGTAATGTAATATTTCCTAAGTTTGAGTTAGAAAATGGGGCTATTACACACCTTCTTGATGATTAATCTTTTTTCCTAATGCTTGAGGGAGTATTAATCATGTATTAGTCCTTTGGTGATGTGACCTAGCTTCAAACCTAGGAGGAGCTTCTATTTTTTTATTATGTGGGGTTCTAATAGCAGGAACTACTTATTTGCATGGTACAACACTTGATGGGACACCCCCCCTTATTTCACAAGTGTTCATGATGTTTTAATATGTTGGTGACTAATTGGAGGTTAGACTACATGACTTGATTAAAATTTTATCCTTAGTGTATACATGTTGATGTTGATTTAACCATTTAATGGTTATTTTAATCAATTATAAGCCTAATACTTGAGCACACTCTTTCATTGACATCTTTTCACATGTGGGAGTGATCATTATTTGAAGTCTTGGAATGACTATTCTATGGAGTGTTGTCCTATTGCACAAATTCTAAGGCACATGGGATAATGTTTTATTATTTGCTGGTTGGAGGTGTAACTACCTAGGCATACATTCCTATGGCACACTTCCTTATTAATTTGGATTGTGTTCACTTGTTGGATGCTTGACATGTTAGGCTCTATAAGCACTATCTAGTCCAGAGTCCACATTATTCCTTCTTTGGACAAACAAACATTCACAAAGATGCTCTTGAGTTCACACTTCTCTTATTTTCTAAATTAATATATATTAATTCTATTTAATTAATGCGTATTGGAGATTGTTATAATTTAAAGTTTGCAAGTTTATTTGTACTTTTACAATGTCAAATTTCTTAAGGATGGAAATTCTCAAGTCTCGAATGATAGAGTCAGAAGATGGATTCTACATAAGAAGAGGCAATGACTTCAAGGAAAACAAAGGACACATGTTGGGTAGCAAGATGTGTGAGAGCGTAGTGGGTGTTTGTTAAATGACAGTAACAAAATCATTGGATTTTTGCGGGCATTGCCAAACTTTCAATTAGTGGCCATTCTAATATTTCAAAAGTCATTGATGTAGATGATTTTCATGTAAATTATGGAGACAATTTTTGTCATGGACCAGTATTAGTCCATTAGTGGAAATTCTCTTGGAAACTCATATATATTGTAATACTTGACATTTCATATAATATAGTTTACATGATTGAAATTTTATATGTCGGTACTTGATATCATTTAGTGTTGTAATTAACTAATGCAAATTTGTGTGATTTACATGTGTATTCATATTATATGAGCATGAATATTGTATGACATTTTTTAATTTAGTTACAATATCATGCCAATTAATTTATATAATTAATAATGAACGCATAAAATGAATAAATGACTAAATTAGTCATTTATATAATGAAAACGATGCTACTAAATAGAGATAAATTACTATTACAGATGATAAATTTGTGACTAAAAGACTGACTGAAATTTGCATATAAGCAATTATTAGTAGCTAATTTCCAATATCTTATAGCTTGACTAACTTAGTTGTAGTTATTTTAGTCATTAATAGTTAGTTATTTTAGTCATTAATAGTTGTCTTATTTAGTCGTATATTTGGTCATTAATTGTGACAACTAATGACTAAATAATGAAACTATTAATAACTAAAAGAAAAATGACTAAGTTGGTCAAACTATAAGATACTACAAATTAGCTACTATTAGTTGTTGACTTAAAAACATTCGTTTATATGTGAACTTTAGTAATTTTTTTAGTCACTAATTTCTCATTTTGTACCTATGGTTATTTATAAAGTAAGCTCAATTATCAAATTTAATGATGATCAAAATCAACCAAATCAATTTTAATAAGAACTTTGGTCTCCACTAAAATTTAAGCTAGTTAATCTTTTAACATAGTTAACTTTTCAAAATATATCACTTTAAGTATTTCCTACTAAATTCCATATTAAAAAAAATATTGCTTCTTGCTATTCATAGAGTGAATAAAAGAAACAACTACATAGCTTGACGACCTCTTGGACAATTTATACAACTACATAGTTTTTCAACAACAAAATGAACTGATATGTTTCTCACATTTGATAGTTCCCAAATATCCAAACATACACAAGGAGAAACTAGAAACTAATAAAAACATAACCACTACTGTAATCATACCTCCTATTTTTCTAGTTTAATCAAAATTAATCACTAGTTCTAGAGACCTTATAAAAACATAACCACTATTGTAACCATACCTCCTATTGTTCTAGTTTAATCAAAATTAATCACTAGTTCTAGAGACCTTACAAAAATTCTCTTTGGTCCTTTACAAGGTGGAAGGATCATAATACAATCCAGTTAGAACCCAAAAAAAACTATTTGTCTTCAAATGCATCTGCATATTCAACTCAACTACAAAAATAAAGCCAACTTGTGAAAAGGAAGGAAGAGCATGAGGAGGTCAACTAAAAAGCATGTATGGAACCCCTCAAAATCATTAGTTTGAGCCAAACTTCTTCAAAGTGAATAAGGCCTTCCAATTTACCAATTGCTTTTTTGGATAAAAGATCAAGTTTATGATTGAATTATCTGAATATGTGCCTATAACTGATAGTGCCAAACTTTTCCCGGAACTCCCTTATCCTTGCTTTTCAACGTTCTAAATTGGACACCTAAAGGTTGTTTTTCTTGTCATCCCATTCAATAGTGACAATAGAATTCCCAACTAGTTTAAGTGCTAAGAACCTTTATAATGAACAAAAAAAACCTAAATGTCATATATACTTAACTAAGGAATGATCAAATTTAATTTAGAGGAGGATCCAATTTAATTTGATGAAATAACTTTTAATAATAATAAGTAGATGAATTCACTACATGGGGATTCTTCCCATATTTGAAAGAAAGTTTGTCAAAATTCATAATTCCACTTAAGTGATGGGAACTTCAACGATGAAACTTTACCACGATGGTTGACCAATTTTAAGTGTACTCATTATAACACACTCCATAATTAACTCCTTAACCAATCATTTTAAGGATTTCCATACTTATGATATTTATTGGTAAATCCTCAAGTAATATAGTCGAAGAGTTTGACTATGAAGTAAGAAATAATAAATGGACACACTCAACATCTCTCACTTTAAACAAAGTTTTGTTATGATCCACATGAAATTTATAATTATGTAGTTTTAAAATGAATCAAACTAGTAAATTATAATTTAAAACAAAATTGTTTAAGGGAAAAAGGGGGAATTTATCAAACCACTAAAAACGATATATAAATTATAATCTAAAACAAAATTCTTACTTAGAAAATGATTTTTTTTTCCATTGCAACTAGGCACCCTACTATTGTACCCCAAATAATCAAGGACCACATATAAGCCTTCCTACGAAGACCCCGCTATTAAGGGCCACGTGTAGGCCTTCCTTGGAAGACCCTTCTATTCTATCCCCAAGAATCAAGGGCCACGTGTAGGCCTTCCTGGGAGACCCTGCTATTAAGGATCATGCCCTTCATGGGAAAATCTTGCTATTCTATCCCCCATAATCAAGGGTCACGCATAGGCCTTCGTGGGAATGGATCCTGGCACTTGTGGGGCCCCAACCACCACCCAATGCCATTAGACCACAAATCCTCACCTAAAAACGGATCAAGGGCCACGTGTAGGCCTTCATGGGAATTGATCCTCGCACTTGTGGGGTCCCAATCACCACCCAATGCCATTAGACCGCAAGCCCAATGCCATTAGACCACAAACCCTCACCTAAAAAAGGATCAAGGACCGCAAGTAAGCGTAGGCCTTCATGGGAATGGATCCTGACACTTATGAGACCCCAACCACCACCCAATGCCATTAGACCACAAATCCAATACCAAAGAGAGAATTTATCCACTTTTACTTCAAGCCCAATACCAAAAAGAGAATTTATCCACCCAATACTGTTGAACACATGCCCTCGCCAAATAAAAAATAATAATAATAATAATAATAAAGATTTATCCACTTTTACTCTCATACCTTATCATATAATAATAAAAACTTTGTACATTCTTAAGCAGTGGCCACTTGCAAATAAATATCATAAATACCTTCGATTTAAAGCTCTAACCATTCTTTGCTAACTAACTAATTTTATAATCTTGAACCCATTACAATTCCTTGGGTGGGATACTAACTAATTTTATAATCTTGAACCAATTACAATTCCAAATTTCCAATACGAAGTTGGGTGGGATATCTGAAACCCTTGCAGGGTTTTAGAGGCTAAAACCCCACAATGGCAGCATTGCGCAGACATGCCCTGCTTTCTCTTCGATTTCTGTCTACCCCAAGACACCCACCGTTCTCATCGTCTTTTTTTGACAGAGCTGCAGTTGTCAGCCATGGCGTCCACTCTATCCTTCCGCATTATTCGAATCGCATATCGGCTCGGTGGAGGGTCTCAAACTCGAACTCTGGATCGAACTACTCACCGCTGGCCAACGGGGCTCCCAACTGGAGCGACAGGCCGCCTATGGAGATGGCACCGTTGTTCCCTGGCTGTGACTATGAGCACTGGCTCGTTGTAATGGATGCCCCCGGAGATGGCAAAGCAACCAAACAGGAAATGCATGACTGTTATGTGAAAACCCTGGCTACCGTCTTGGGAAGGTAGGGCTGCTCCAGGCCTCCCCAGTTTATTAAAATCATTTCTCTTCCAAGTTCACGATTACTTAAAAATGACAATTTTTTAAAATGTTACCAGTTCCTGTTGATGCAGCGAAGAGGCGGCCATTAAATCCATTTATAATGTCTCTACAGAACGGTATTATGGGTTTGGATGCCAGATTTCCGAGGAAACTTCTTACAAGCTTAAAGGTTTTTTGTTTTTCATCGAATCGGCGAATCTTTTCCATTAGATATAAGGATGGAATCTCTTTTCCTCTCAAAAGTGATTAATTTAATTAAGGGTTTTTGGGTTTATGGAAATTTTTCAAAAATTAGATACGGAAATGACCAAAAATTGCCAAAGCATGTTTGGTCGATACAAATCATCTTTACATTAAAAAAAAAAGCACTTTTTGATTTGCACCTGGCATCATCTTCAAAGAAGATTGCATTAGCTCAGAAATCATTCTCAATAAAGATTGCATTAGCTCCAGAACCACTATGGCTCTGTGTTTTTAGATCAATGTTGTTGCAGTAACACAACTTACACCTCGGAATGGCTTCATCAATCTATTATCAGTGGATAGTGGAGCTGCGAGCATGCTCACCCAGTTTGAACCTGGGTCATAATTTGAGTAGCCTGAATGACTTGATCAATCTATTATCATGGGTAGTGGAGCATGCTCACTGAGTTTGAGCCTGTGTCATAATTGAGTAGCCTCTTCACTTTGCTGCTTGACCACAGACTTGGACTCCAAATAGTTAAAACCTTGCATTGCTCACCTCTTCTCATAGGTAGTGGGGCATGCTCACTGAGTTTTGATACTAGGTCATCATTATAGTAGGCGCTGCAATTTGTGCAATGTTAACTAAATATAAGTATTTTCCCCCCATTCTATCCATCCTCTATCTCCCAATCCTCGCGCAATATACTTTCTATATTAAGCCATGTACAAGACATGTCCCTGAGATTTGAAGATGGCAAAGAGCCGCTTCCCACAAGCACTTCTGTCAAGTTAAAAGTTGTGTCCCGATTTTCTTCTTATTTGGTCTGATTACTGTTTTGGCGTAGAAAAGGTTAATTTGAAATGTTTGATTCCAAATAAATTGACCTTTTCAAAAGTAGTACAGAACTCCTGTATCATCCATTAACTTCAATTGATCTGCAAATACAGACTGTCTCTCTGTGAAGGAGATTTTCATTGAGCTATTAATTAGACTAGAATTCACTTGTAAGTCTTAAACATAGTAACAAGTCTCACCGAGTATGGTAGAGTACTTGGCAAGTCAACTCGGCCAAGCCAGCGGGTCAGGCCTTGGTAAAACACCGAGTTATTATTATGTTATTGCTATGTTTTTGCCAAACCCTTCCACGTTTTCCAAATTTTGTTGAGTTCCATCATATGAAACAGATTCAAAGTCCAGTTGTGAAAACCTTGAAAAAAGCATGTTCCCTGATTCTTTAATAGGCTGGGTAATTGTGGACTTTTGTTGTGTTTTTCCGAGTCACTGAGCCTTGTGTCTTTGGACTTAAAATCCCTGCTGGACTATACTGGATGTATTATCTGACTATATTGTGTAAATCACTCGTGCCAGGAGAGGCCATTATCCACTGCTATGGTAATGTTTTTCAATTTGTGAAAGAGTTTTTAACCCCTTCATGGACTGGTTGGGCACGTAAGGCCTGGGTTTACCTCAGCGACTTGTCTTGGATCATAAGTTTTAGGCAACTACATACACTTATTCATTTTCTTTGTTGGAAATTTGTCTCTGCATGTCTTCAACAAGATCGACAATTTTTTAAAGTCAAACATGATTATTGATGAAATGGACTTCCTTAAGTACCAGCTTTTTTATTAGCAAGAATTGAACAAGTAATATGATCATTTTACTATTTTTTCCCTTAGGATGTAAAGCTTTGTCAGGATATGTTATATAATCATGTACAGAGCCTATGCTGTTCAATCAGTTATACTAAATTTTAATCTTGTGACCTCATTTTAGCTTTCATCCTACCAGTATGCTGAGTGCGTCTCAGAAAATTTGGGATTTTAATGTAAAATAAAACAAGTAAATTTCACTCATGGCAGAAAAAGTCTTGTGTTAGGTCTGTATGATCTTGGAAATGGTGGGAAGGATTTCCTACATAATTGAAGAAGACTTGAGTAGCAAATGTTTCATGCTTCACACATCTACATAAGAGTTAATTCAATGTAGTGAAGAGATAGATATATAACACGAGCTCTTTTTAAAGTGTATTTCATTTGAACAGCACAACTTACCACGGCCCACTTACAACATGTAAATGTTCTTAGACGGGCTTTGAAGCTTCAAATATCTTTACTTGTAATTGAGAAGCCTCTTTTTTTTGGTAGAGTTTTCCTTCAAATTCAGTCTCTCCAGAATCTTAGTTTGTTTGCACATTTGGCTAACATGTGATTTCTCTGTCATCTATCTTTTCCAGGGTTGCCTGGAGTCTGTTTTGTACTACCAGATTCATATGTTGACCCTACTAATAAGGATTATGGAGGTTGGAATTTGAACTCCATTGTTTCTTCTTTTGCTTATGCGGGAATATAGCTTCTTTGAGAATTAGGAAAGAATAAGTGTTTAATTGAAAATATGCTTGCTTTTGATTGTTCTGACCTTTGGATAGTTTTCTTTGCATTTAGGGGAATTATTTGTTGATGGCAAAGTAATACAGAGGCCTCCTGAAAGACAACGTTTGATTGATGCTGCCACGCAACGAAGCAATGACAGGCCTAGGTATAACGACAGGTCTCGATATGCTCGCCGAAGAGAGAATCAAGGTAAGATGCAGCAATCTTATTGTTGGGTTTTTTCTTTGGAGATAAATTGAGTTAATAACAATAATTATTGTTGATGTAGGTCGATGAGGACCATCATTCCCTCGTAAGGTTTCAAGCTGAACTCTTCTAAAAAAATTTATACATATGAAAATAATCTTGCGTACTGTTGATGTAATTGGTCTCCAGCAAATTGGTTCTATAGGCCTTTGAAAAATCCATCTGAGTATTGGTGTCAGTTTATATAGTCATAGACCTTTAGACCTAATGTTTGTGCCTTTTCAGAAGACTACCACTGATCGACTTTATATTATTTTATGAGTTTTGGATCTTTGTTGCTGCATTTTCACATGTGGAGAACATTGTAAAAATTGATTACCGATAAAATGTTCAGAAGCATGGCATAATGAGAAAACATTTAGTTCCTGGTAATGCGTATTATTTTATCATATATGCTCTTCACCATAAAGACATTTATTAGCAGGTTTCTCTTTATTGTTTTCCATTGATATTCTCTTTCCATGTTTTCATCCATGAATACAATGAAAATATATGTTGCACAGGACAGTATCTAATATTTTAGAAAAAAGTATTAAAAATCTAAAACTTAAAGCAAATATTATATGACACAGGTTTATATTATACAAGTCAAATAGAAGTAGTTCGAACATAGAGATATATATATATATATCTGAAATCATTTAAAGAGCATTTCCTCTTATTTTGGTTTTGACGATGGTATTTAGGTAAACTGAATTCTGTAAAAGCACGAAGCTTTGTCAACTGCGTACTTATTTAGGAGTGCAACACGGAGGGAGGACAACACTCCTCTTAACCTTTCGACCTAGATCTAATTGACAAACATAAAACTATATTTCAACCCAATGCAAATAATAATTCTAAAATGATAAGGGTTTGGAACAACACTCCTCTTAACCTTTCGACCTAGATCTAATTGACAAACATAAAACTATATTTCAACCCAATGCAAATAATAATTGTAAAATGATAAGGGTTTGGAATACTTTGTTTGCCATGATATTAATTGGTGGCTGCTTTAATTATTAATGTATAATATAACTCACTAAATTTAAATATTATAAAGTAACAGTTTTAAAAGCCTTCAGTTTTGTTGATATTTAACCATTTCCTCCCATGAAAAAGGAAAAAGAATGAGTAGGTACGAAACAAAGTAACAGATGACTCTGCGAAAACTCAACCTCTCAAGCATGGGGAGGAAACTACCAAACATGGGAGTCATGGGAGTCAAGATTGAAACACGAGAACCTATCAAATATGGAAGTTGTTTTGTTACAATTATCGTTGAAACACAAGAACCTATCAAACATGGAAGTTGTTTTGTTAGAATTATCGTTCACTACAAAAACATGCATTATATAGATATGATGCTTTGAATGCCAAATTGGTGGGTGAATATTTCTCTTGTAAAATTAGTGCCTCATTGTGTCCTTTTGAATGAGTTATCTATACATCCTTAAAACCATAAGAGACTTTAATAACCATCTGTCTTTTGGGGCAATGAAACATCATAGTGGTTATGGAAAATTCCCCCATGTGCTTGAGGACAATATATTTCAATGGAAGGCTTCCCCATGTGTGCCCAAGTCCTTCAAAATTAAGAAATATAGGGACCTATTCTAAAAAATAATAGAGATCTATCCTACACGTTACAATGATGATGGTGATAACTGCTCACTAAGACAACTTGGATCTTTCAAACAACTTTATGTAATTTTTAAACTTTTTTAGATAATGCTATAGCAACAAAACTTACATGTAAATGAAAAAGAGTAATGTTTTCAATATCACATGTTCAAGTCTAATGCTTATGAGAGCACCTAACCAAGTATTAATTTTCAAGTGAAATGCACTTAATTTGGGGATTTTCACAATAAGCATGTTAACCAACTCCTAAAAATAGTTATTACTTCATTGTTCAATCATTATTGTGTCTTTGTGTTAAATATAATTTTATCTCTGTATGTATTAATGTGTATAAATTCTTTGGAAAAAATTTATTGTGTATAAAGATAAAAGAATTTGATAATGTACCATGCATTTCTTTTCTGTAATGAATATTTTTAGGGGCTTTATAGGGACTTGCCTATTTTTTTTTTCTTTTTTTTGTTTGCTCGAATCTTCCTAACTTGTAGAAGTGACTTGTGGTTTGAGAAACCACGACTCAAGGGCATCTAAGTCTTCAAAATCAGTTGGGGATTTCACCCGATCTAAACCACACTAGCCTCAACTTGGTTGGACTTTAGGTGTCACCCCCCAACTAAGTCACTCCTAAGGGGAATTGGATTTGGGTCGCCTTGTAGATGAGACCCACACCTTAATCGAGTGAGCTAGCAAGAATTGACTAAATATTTGTCCTCTTAATAAAGTGGGTGAGATTATCTTATTGATACATCATCAACCATTTTTCATAAATAATATCATATATAGATGAAGATGAATGCCAATTAGGTGTTAGAGTGGTTGTGATGAAAAGACCCTCATACTTGGGTTCATAACATCATGCACCCAATGGTGTTGCATTACATAAAATATATGCTATGCATAGTTTATATGTGTTGGAAATTATTTATCTCAAGTTATATGCCAATAAATGTAGTAATACACGGTGCTTATTGATTTCCCAACTTTAACAACACTATAGGATTGAGTTACATGAGCACCATATTTGTTTAAAATGGTAGTTATGGGTAAAGATTAAAAATGTACTTTTGGGTTGATGTACTTGGGGAAACACAAAGATTTCAAATGCCCTTTTGAATTTAGTTGTATGTTATGACAATTACTTTGTTTTATGATATTTTTATTGCATTGATGTGTCTCAACAAGTTATTAGTCAAAACTATGTAATCAATACTTAGATTTTGGATGTCATTATACAATGCTTTCTTAGCATATAAAAAGCTATTTTCAATAGAAGTTTGCATTTTCCTTTTTAGGTTGTAATGATCAAAGGGATGAAATTTCTAATGAATTTATAGATTTTACTAAAATTAATTGCAAGAAAGAATGCATGAACCTAAAAGGATGTGAGTTGTTAATAGTGAGAGGGGTAAACTCCCTAGCACATATAAGATAGAATATATCATACACGCAAGCATCCAAAGTATAAATAAGTTGAAAGTTGGAAGGAAAAGAAATTGGTTAAAGAAACCATTCTACACAACAATATAAGGTTTTGGAACACCTTTGTGACATGCAAGTATGAAGAAGAAAGCCTTGAAAGCAAAAACAATTATTTAAAGAAAGAATACCAACCATAGTTGCATAGGTGCCACTCCAATGAGTTGGAACCTATACCCAATATTTCCTTGCTCTTGGGGGCTTGGGTGCTTGTATCAAACACTCCCTGGGAGCTTGGGATCCCTACTTGATTAGGAGATTCTAGAGGCTCCTTGACAAGTAGAGAGCTTTTGCACTCTTCTAGCCACATGGGGTCCAAAACCATAAGAAAAGTGCTAATCATCAATTGAACATTGTTTTCTTTCATGCCAAAAAATCACCAAACACTAAGAAAAAATGAATCTATCAATCATTTCATTTTTTAAAATTTCAAGGTTATATCAATTAAGAAGGCTTGAGCCTCTTATTGTGTTAGATATATTTTCACACAATATAAGCAACCAATGAACTCTGGTGAATAAACATGGATCTTTTTGCACCAATACTAAGATATTGAACAACTATAATTCAAGTGTTGATTGTTTATAGCAAGCTTTACATATTCCTATTGATTGATACATCAATTGCGGATCATGAACCATATCAAACTAAAAATATGAAAGACTTTGAAAGTTTGATATTAGTTGAAACTTGAAACTATCAAGTTCATTCACATTATAAGTAGTGGTTACCATCTAAAAAATGTTTGAGGCACCCAAGCATTAACCACTATTGTGAGCAATAACAAGATGGAGTTGGAAAAAAGGAATTGAAAAAGATTGAATCACATGGCTTATGAAACTATTGATGGTTTCTAAATCTATAGCTATGCAAATTGGATTTACAAACTCACACAATGGGATGAAGTTGTAGGTCAAATTTAAAAACATGCCATGGTACTAGAGTGATGCGTAATAGTAAAGGATTTACTTAATGTCACACACACCCAATTTATGTATAACATGGACCTAGGGATGTAAGCGAATTTAAAAGAAATGGATTTTATGTCACTATTAGAGGCTTACGAGGTGAAAACAGTTAAGGTGTATTTCATTTTTTTTTTTAAATTAGTTTCATAAAGTTTAGCCTCTTGGTCTTGTAATACTCTCATCTTCCAAAGGAAAAATATGTATTTTTTATTCATAGAAGAATTAAAAACATATTCTTTAGGTGCTACAAGCACAATACAAAAAACCCTATAGGTATATTATAATCAGTATAACAAGTGTACATAGTTGAATCCCTATAAGTCTTATACAAACTAATCATTAACAAAAATTGTTATAAACTAACAAGTTTACATAACTGTTATCAACAAACAAAAACTATTTTTCCTAGGGAATCACAAGCTAATATAATATCCATGAAGTGATTAACTACAATTCAAAATGTTTAAAAAAGAATCAATCTTTCAACGAAATAAAGGCTTGCCAAAATAAAATTTGTGAGTACCATCAAAACTAATATAAGAGCTAAATGTTTAGAGTATATTGGAAAGAGAGTAAATTTAGGGCCCAAGTTAGTGCATATGTAATGTTTCTATTCATCGAATGAATCGAACAGAGGGGGGATGAATCTTAAAGGCCATGTTATCCACTAAGTTGCACTTAGGGGATTTTTCAAGTGAGCCACTAAGGATCGGAACAAATAAATGTTCTTACTCAGTGCTCAGGAAGTTCGATGGTTTCATTAGGGCTAATTGTGGTCCCGTGTTTCACATGTTCATACCCCCTCGAGGGAATTGTTATAAATGACATAGCATGATGGTTTCTTTTTGTAAAAGGCCTGGCCTTCTTAGGACTTGGTCATCAAGGTCATCATCCTCGAGTGTTTTTTCCCTCGTCAATTATGTGACGTTTTTTTGAGCGACATATAATTTTTGAGTTTTTCACCCAAAATCCTCGAAAGCTGGGATGGTGAAATTGGTGATTGTGTCTTAAAAGGATATTAAAACCTAGGATCTATGTATTATACCATTCTAGTCATATTCCAAAAGTTTCGTGGACATGCGTTAAGTCTTTCATAGGATTTTTTTAATTTTTAGATTTTTAATAAAATCATTGATAAGATTTATTTTAATTGTAAAAGTTCAAAAGGTCATAAAATTGGGCCTAGGGAACCAATTTGGTCACAAGGATGCTTGTTTTTGAACCCAGATCCCCCACTAAACCCCTAAACCTACTTTTGAGAGTCAAATTAGTAATTTTCAATTATTAATTTTGATTTTCTCTCCAAAATGAATCAAAGGGTCAAATACATGGAAAAATGGGAGAAAATCCAATTTCTAAATCAAAGGAAGCTTGTCTAGGACCTGTCTATGAGGTGTCAAAGTCGTTGAGGATATTTGACATTTATGAGCATAGAGGAGCGTCGTCAACCATCAAAGGAGGGGCTCCAACTCACTTCCACAAAAGGGGGGCGAATTCTCTCATGGAAGGTGGTTTTGCCACTTGGATGAAGTGGTTAGAGGAGGTAAAGGCTTCCCAAACCAAGTGGGATCCCTCAATATAGGTGCAGCCTTCCCTCCCACAAATTCAAACCTCCTCTCACCATTATCTCAACCCCCAAAACCACCCCACACTTGGAAAATTTGCCCCCTTAGGGTTTGAGCTTCCTTTTTGCTATAAAAATAGGGTTTTGCTCTTCAATCATGAGGATGTATTGAACCTATTCTCATTATATTGTTGTTATTGCATTTTGATTAATAATATTAAAGGATTTGGAGGCTCATTGTGGCATTGACTCATGGTTATGCAATTGGATAATTTCTAAGGTGATATTCAACTAAATTAGGCTTTCATTTTTGTCAAGTTTGGTAGTATTGATATAGCTTCTTTCGATGAGCATTTGCTATTGTCAACTTGTTCATTTATGTTTTATTTGTATAATATTTTAGGATTAATATATTGTATTTAGTTTTACTAATATTCTCCTTATCTTTTATGATGAAATGTACTAGATTAACCATGCTTGTTTGAAGGATTTTCTAGTTTTTGCAAGTTGCTTTAGGTGAAAGGATTTTGTAGCTCAGTTGCATCCACCTTCTTTTCCATTACATTATATCAACTGCAATCTAATGTGTTTTTCTCCACATATGCTTCTTCTCTTTCACAATTTTCAAGATCAAGGCTTGAGGACCTCTCTCTTCTCTCTCTAAAATTCAAATCTTTCTTGGTTACCGGTTCTTTGTGTTTGACAAATTTTAGATCTAAATATTCTGATATTAAAATGTGATTTTGTTAAGCATATATATATATATATATATCATATCTAGAATTGCTTTAAATGATCATCTCAAACTAGATCTAGATTCACAGTTAAAGTGCTTGTTTTCATAAAACAAATTCACGATTTTCAAGTATTTGAGTAGTATAAGTTATTGTATTTTTATTTGATCAATTGATGGGATTCTAAAATAAATCGCTCGCTAGTTTTTAGCAAGTTTAAGAAAAAGGATAAGGAAATGTTGTAGAAAATCAAAATTTTCATCTTCTGGAGCACCCGAAATCCTTCCTTCTTCCCTTTTCTTCTTTCATCTTTTCTTCCAATGAGTGTGCAAGAATTTTGATCCATTTTCAAGGGTCAAAAAGGTATTTTATTTTCTGGTTTCATTATTTTGTAAAGTCCATCAATAAAAAAATCAAGTAGGATACACAACGCACACACTCCACCCCCCCTGGGGGGGATTTGCAGTCTCTTTCATGGTTTGAATTTTACTAATCAACACTTGCACACAATCTTCCTTCTTGAAAGCTGTATAGATTAGTTTTTTATTTTATTTTATTTCATCTCAGATTAAGTTTTACTTTCTTACCCAACTCGTTGCAACGAAGTATGCTCTCTCCACCAGCTAAAAGCTTTGTCGATTATTAGTGGATGATCATAAAGTGACACATAGCTATGGTTTTAATTTGTCGTTAATCCTTTGATTTTACAAACTTATTTTCTGTATCAAATTGGAATAAATTTTTTGTCTCCAACTCGTGTATGCTCTTTCCATATGCAGGCTTTGCCTGGTTGTTGGGAAATCAAAAGCGGTTTTTGTCACTTTCTAATTTCTTCACACTAATATAATAATTTGTTAGTAAAATTAACTCCACTTAGAAACATTACAAAAATATGGCGTACGATAGTTGACAATCGTGGGAAAATTTCTCAAAGGAAGCAGTAACAACTGAGTAGTGACCTCGAGATATAGTCAGGATACATCCTTGTTGGTGTAGCATTGGACACCTTCAAAAAAACTCCGATTTAGTTCACATTTATGAGTGAGGAATCATTTTAGTCATATTCCGGACACATTCTCAGTACTTCTAGTATATCAAGAATTCTCTTCCGTAATTCAACTCATCTCTTAATAATTAAAACTAACCAAGACACATTTGCAAAACATTTTACTTCAAGAACATTACTTCACTTTGAATCCATTGGCACTAATATGATCTGTGATTATTCTATTCTCGATTTATGTGTTGATGTTATGCTGCTGAATATTTACTTAAATTTACAAACAATCTTGTATCGTAATTTACTTCAAAAAAACCCTAAACAACTTGCTTCCATCTATAATGATTAAAACTTAAAGAGCCTTAGACAACTCTTTCTTAGGGACCACCCCCGTTGTCTTTGTTAGGATTTTGGCCTAAATGGAGGAGTCAATATCAAGTGCTAGTACTTGACTCGAGACTTGCCCCCGAGGACATACCTAGCAGCTTGAAGATTTATGTTGCGCTTAACCCCCAGGCATGTGAAAGGCGACAACAAGACACATATGATCAAGAACAAGAATATATACAAATTTATATAGAGAATAATGGTATGCAAAAGCATAATACTAAACAAAATGAAAATAAAGCTCATTCTACGCACATAACACATGCATTTACTAACATAATTTATCACATGCATAATCATAATTCATTGCATTTCAAATAACACACATCAACTCAAATACAAAGAAATACTTTTATGAAATAAAGGTCCAAGCAATTGGTTGTGTATGTGCAATTTTCCACCCAACCATAGGTATTTTTTCTAGCATATACTATTTCCACCTAGAGTCCACCCCCAAGTCGGGTTATGAGTCTAGCAGAGTGAACGAAAACATCTACAAGATTCTAAATATCATCACATAACCCCTACTATTTTCTTTTCTTTCCAAGTGTTCATGCAACGCCCTAAAAGAGTCTTACCCAACCTACATACCCTTGGAAAAATAGAACTTGCCTCACATAACACCTTTCAAGACCAAGCATCCCCTTCACCAATCCAAGTCTCTTGGGTGATCCATCTTGCTAAGTGCTTCTAGTGTGGGCATACAAAGAGTCTAATTTCTTTCGTATGCTAGAGATCTAACTATATCTTTTACTCATGGCCTCTCAAGCAGGGTTCTAGTAGTAGAATGTAAAGGGCTAGTCTCAGGCTTCAGGCTCAGTTGCAACCAACTCTCTCTCTAGTAACCATTTGGTATTACATGGTAGTGAACATTCTAGTGTAGGAACAAGTCCATGAAAACATAGTGGCAGGAAGTGTGTGTCCATGCGTGAGTGTAATAGTGTCTATGTAGGGTAAGTTCATGAGTATGTACGCAGGGAAATGACTTGTGTCTGAGGTGAGCTAGGAAAGGTTTTCATGTAAAATGATTCACAACAAAGGTGAAGGGGTTGTCGTTGTGTCAATGAAGGTTTGCGTGTGAATGAATTCCTAGGTAGATGAATCTGTGTCTCCCCCCTGGGGATGCATATGTCTTAGGAGATGGTAAGGTTGGTTTCCCCAAAGTCGGAAGGTAAGGGAGGACATGAATGACATGGATTCCAATCTTGGAGAAAGACCTCTAAAACTATTTTAGAAATCCATTAATCCCCATGCCTCCCTAACTGTGTGAGGGGACTTCCTCACCCACCTTCCCCTTGCATCTAATGATTGATTTAATGGTTGAGAGGGTTGTAAAATGCAATATAATTGGCTCATTCAAAGGTCATGTCAGAAATTAGATTGGCTCTATGGCTGGCACTTGGAAATCAATGATTCAATCTCCCCCATAAGCTCCCTTTCTCATCTCCTCGAGTAGAATCATATCGCCTTTGGTGCACCTCACACAACCATCCTAAACCATTCATATTATTTATCAACATGATATTTACATAACATTTGAATCATCTTCATAAGCCAATCACACTGTCCAAATAATAAATATTTACATCATTTATATACTTTGATTCAATATTTTCCAATGGTTAAGCTAGGGGTTTCACAATTCCCCCTTTGCTTGGAATAACAACGTCCTAGGTGTTTGCTCAAAATTGAAACAAAAATGGATATGGTGCTCTCATGGAATCCTCCAACCCCCAAGTAGCCTCATTGGGATCAAAGTGCTTCCATTACACCTTTACCTATTCGATGGCTCAGTTTCGAAGCAATGTTACCTTCTTGTGTAGGATGCATAGTGGCCCAGTTTGGAACTCTCCCTCGGGTTCCACCTAAATTACATCCCAATCAATTGCATGGTTAGGATCTTGTACATACTTCTTAAGCAAAAAAACATGAAAACATTGAGATTTAGTGTTAGTAGGAAATGCAACTCTATATGTAATTGGTCCTATTATTTCTAGCAAATACAATGGCCCATAATATCTAGGTGATAGATTGAAACTAATCCTAATTTTTAAGGAGCTCTTCCTTGGCCTCACTCTGAGATAAAGTGATCACCAAAATTGAATTTCCTGTGAATTATGTTCTTGTATGCATATTTTTTCTTCCTATCCTGGGATGCTTTTAAACTCTACTTAATTCCTGCAACCTCTTACTCCATTTCCTCAAGTAGTTCAGGCCGGATAATAACTCTGTTTGCTGGATTATCTCAATTTATCAATGTCTTGCACCTTTTACAGTACAAATCCTTGAATGGACTCAGTCCTACTAGTGCTTGATGCCCATTGTTCTATGCAAACTCAACCAAGTGTAGATAATCTTCCCACTTTGATATTCTATCCATCACATACATGCAAAGCATGTCTTCAAGCACTTGATTCACTCTTTCTATCTGTTCATCTATTTGAGGATGGTTGGTTGTGCTAAAATTCAACCGAGTTCAAAGATATTGAAACAAACCCTTCAAAAAATTGGAAGTGAACTTGGTATCCTTGTCCAAAACTATGGCTTTAGGAAAACCATGCAATCTAAATATTTCCTTCATGAAAATATTTGCAATGTCATCAGTTTTATGAGTGGAATTAACATGTATGAAATATTCTACCTTAGATAATTTATCCACCACAACCATGATGGAATCATGCTATCTCACTGTCATTGGAAACCTTGTAACAAAATCCATGGAAATTTTTTCCCATCTCCATTCAGGTATGGGTAATGACTGCAGCGACCCTAGTAGGTATTGATGATCAGCATTTACCTACTGAAATTTCATGCATTTGGAGATATACTCAGTAATGTCATTTTGATCCCTGTCCGAAAGTATTTCTCTATGGTCATGGAAATCATTTTTTGATATCCTGGATGACCAAATTTTGGCATTGCATGAATCTCCTCCATGACAGTCCTTCTCAAATTTCCAACATTGGGAATATACAGTCTGTCCTTAAAAGTGAGAAGTCCTTCTTCCAATTGGTAAACCTCATCCTTTACCATTCAAATGTTGCAATATGTCCTTGACCTATTGATAAATCTCATCTTCAATAAGGGAATCATCGATCATTTTCCTCAGGTTTGAATGGAAAATACTGATGGATGCCACATGTATTGTTTGTGTCTTCCACAATTCATAGCCCACCACATGGTTGTCCTGCATGAGAAAACCATCGATGCTATGCTTTCATGCATCCATACATACCACAAACTCTTTGTCAGAGTCCACAATTCTTAGGATTGACACACTGATGAGGATCTTTTCAGCAACTGGAATCTTTCCTAACATTTTGCATCCATTTAAATTTAATCCCCTTCTTCTACAAAGACGTGATTGGGTGTGCAATCTCAGAGAATCCCTCAATGAATTGATTGTAATAACTGACAAGTCCCATAAAGTAACTCATGTCTATTACATTCCTCAAGGTCAACCAATTCTGATGGTTTCATTCTTTTATTGGTTTAGTGAGATCCCTTCCTTGGAGACAATACCCTAATAATGAACCTGCTTCTTATAAAAGTCATGTTTATTGAGATTTGCATATAGATTATGCTCCCTGAGAAATTGCAGAACCATTCTTATATTCTCCTCATGCTCTTTCTTATTCTTGGAGAAGATGAGAATGCCATCTAGGAATACCAACAAGAACTTGTCCAAATATTGACCCAACTCATTGTTCATGAGGCACATGAAGGTAGCCGGTTCATTGGTGATATCAAATGGCACCATGCTAAATTCATAATGGCCATTTTGTGTTCTGAAAGATGTCTTATGGATATCTTCTTATTCAATTCCAATCTAATGGTAACCGAACCTCAAGTAAATCTTCGAGAATACCCTTTCCCCTCTCATTTGATCAAAGAGATCATCAATTCGAGTTAGTTGATATTTGTTATTCACTGTGGATTTATCAAGTTGTATGTTTTCAATACATAGCGTAAGCATTCCATCCTTTTTCTTTACAAATAGTATAGGTTCCCTCCATGGAAACACACTTGGCTTAATGTATTTCTTTTCTAGCAGTTCCTGCAACTGCATTTTTTACTCTAGCAGTTCTGGTGTACTCATCCTGTAAGGTTCTTTGGATGCTTGTGATTCTCCTGGAACAAACTCAATTTTGAATTCAATATCTCTTTTTGGAGGGAGTCTTGGAATTTCATAAAGGAATACATCCTTGTATTCTTGCAGGATTTCATAATCCTCCAATTTCACAACTTCAGTCTCTATTATTCCATGTACATGCTTGCATATAATTGATAACTTTTCCTAGAGAACTTCTTTAGCTGCATGGATGAAATTTGTCTAATAGAAACATCCTTGGAATGCCTCTTACTGTCATGGGGTTTCCTTCTTCATCAATTCACTCAAATATCTTGTTGTAGTAGTCAAGCTTCACTTTGTGTGCTTCTAACCAATCCATCCCAATAAGAAATCAGAAGATCCGAGTAGTAGAAGGTTCAAATATTCCTTTATGAATATCCCATCCATTTCCAATGAGAAATCCTTCACCATTTCACTAACTTCTCTTTGTTTTAGTGGCTAGATGAACCAACCACATTCTATTATGCTTTGTTATTCTAAAAGGACAAAGCGCAACCATTCTAGGAGTGATGTAACTATGAGTAAATCCAAGGTTGGTCAAAATGGAAATTGATTGATTGGAAATATTACCTGCATATTCAACCATAGTTGTATGATGGTATTCTTAACACTCCTCTAGAGCTATATAAATTATGGGAAGAGTATTTTCCACCTTCCCCACAATTTTAGCTTCCTAGAAAATAAATTTTCTTCTCACTCCCATTTCGATGTGGGAAATCTATGTGGCTACGATCCTCTCTACATCCCTAGCATTTAAGTGACTCCCTTTGCTCTCTTGGCTTGTCTTCCAACAACCTGGATCACCTTTACCTAACCACAACCTGTGGTAGCTACCTCTATTCATATTTGAATTAAGGAGGCTTGAATCCTTTCTTACTCTGTCTAGACCTATCCTTCTTCTTATCCTTTCAATCCATCTGGAATTATGGCCTGCTTTTATTTTCTCATAACAATACTCATCTTTCCTCATGGATTCATCTAGAGTTCAATGTTCATGAAACTCAATCCTATCCTTGCAGGACTGGGGTAATCCACTAAAAAGGTGTTGAGTCTTAACTTTATCATCTCTAATATAATACTTGACATATCTCAGTAGATCCAAGAACTTAATCGTATATTATTCCATGGTTAGTTTCCCCAACTTCAACTCAAGGAATTCCTTGATCTTTCCATTATAATATCTATCATTGAGGTTCTTTTGCTTGAACCACTTCTTTAATTGCTTCCACACATATTCTATTCATTTAGTATTATTCAATTTCCTAAAGTGATCCCACCATATGGAAGCTCTTCCATTCAGATTGAATATGGCCACCCTTTCCTTCATGTTTCTTGAGTATTCTTGAATATTAAAATAATTCCTCATCCCAATAATCCAAGCTTCAACTTCTTGATCAAATTTCACCTCACCATAAAATGGAGGGTTTTCCTTCTTAAAATCCCCATGAGAGTTGTTCTTGAATGGCCTCTTCCTCTTTTCCTTGTGAGAATAACATTCTAAACCTTTAGTGGAGCCTTTAGAGTCAAATGACTGACTAGAAGAGATTTCTAATATATATGTCCTATCTCTAAAAATTCTTCTTGAGCTATGGGTTGTCTTGTGATAATGTCTCTTTGAGCCACTCCCACACTTTTCCTAATTTTTTGAGTGCTAAATAGGATTAATATTCCTTTTGATCTTAAGCTTTAGAGCATAGTTGTGCTTAACTGATTTGACTCTTCTTTGGATTTAATCAACTTCTTGTTGTATGGAATAAGTTTTCATTGATTCCAAACAAGGTTTCATTGATGTCAAAAGGGTGAAGAGACATGTGGTGTTTCCTTTGGTGTAAGGTGATAATGATGATGTGGTTGTAGTAGAGATATATTGTTTGGGAATGTTTGATGAAGCCTTGAAGCCCCTAGAGAATACCTTAATGATCATAAGAAAGTCCTTCAATAAAAATCCTTGTCACAAGTGTATATAACTCTAAGGAAGTCCCCTTATGGCATAGCGGTTGTGCATGGACCTCACAGGAATACACTTTGAGTTGTACACATGTGGTATAAATCCCCTAGAGAAGCCCCTAATGATCAAGATGATGTGGACTGTGAAGGATTCCCTAAATTTTCTTGAAGACGTGTGAAGATTTTTCTAAATAAATGATGTTGGGTCACATGAGCATGATGATGGACCACATGACCACTATGGTGCGTCACATGACCATGATGATAAGAAGGATAAGGAAGTACCTAAATGTTTCCCTAAGAAATTCCGGTAAGAAATGTGAAGAAATTACTAAAATAATGGTGTTAGGTCCACATGACCATGTGGTTGGGGTTAAATAACCCATGTTGGACAAGGCCCTAGAGAGACCCTAAGGTTGGTGCAAAGAAGATTGGGATGAAGTGTGAAAGATATCCAAAAATCATGATTATGGGGCCACATAACCTTGAAATTAGTGGTGTTGGGTCCACATGATTAGCGGGATTGGTCCATATGACCATGAGAAGTAGCCCCTAAAGTAATAAGGATTTGTCCACAAGACAATGCTGAAATAAAAGGTAAAGAAATCCATAAACAATGGTTTTTGGTCCACTTTCCCATAAGTTTGTGGTTACATGACCCATGGTGGATAAGACTCTAAAGAGTTCCCAAAGTTGGTCTGAAGCAAGTTGAAGTCAAGCATGAAGTATCCCTAAAATAATGATGTTTGGTCCAAATGACCTCGAAGATTGTGGTACTTTGGCCGAATGGACCACATTAAGTTGCAAGGATCTCGACAAGAAGTAATGAGGTATCCACCAAGTATGATGATGTGGACAAGATATATAGGCCCCATTTGAGAATATCTGGAGTGATATTGAAGTTTTGGTGAAGTGTCATGATGGATCTTTGAAGTGGGGTATTGACCCATTGAAGTATCCCTTAAAATATGGAGATTCATAAATTAAGGATAAGTTTAAGGCCCACCCTAAAATAAGATAAAAGCATCTTGGAAGGTATAAATAGAACACCAAAACATTTCATTTGATTATCTATTAATTATCTCTTTACTAATGCACAACTCTTAAAGGAAAGTGCAAAATTTTTGTGGAGGAGCTAGTGTGAAAGTTTTGGGGACCATCTTTTGTTCTTTGGTGGAGATTGATAAAATTAGCATAACTTTCTCACATGATATTAGAATTATGAAATTGTTGGCTCATTAGAAACCTTATTAGAAGGGATATGTGATGACATGATCTAGATCTTGTTTTGGTGAAGTGTTTATTTATTATTTCTTCATATTTGAAAAGATATGGTTCTTGTACATGGGTCTCTCTTGTGATGGTCATGCCTCTCATGGAATAGGTTCCATCTTGTTGTCTTGAAAAAAGTATGAAGTTTATACATTATCTAGTGCTTATCTCTTGGAATACTTGATGGTGACATTGGAATAGATCTTGGTAGTTATCTTGGCATGTTTTATTATGATATTTGCATAGATCATGGTGATTATATTGACATATTGTCAGCACAGATCTTGGTGATTTACTGGAACAAATATTGGTGATTTGTTGGTATAGATCATGCTGATTATTTATGCATATTGTATGATGATATTGACATAGATATTGATGATTATTTGGGCATATTGTCTGATGATCTTGACATAAATATTGATGATTTTTGGGGCATATTGTATGATTCTCTTGGAATAGATCATCGTGCTTATCTTGGCATAGTCACTGTCTATGTTTTGGCACATGGATCATCTCTTGGAATGTTAAATGATTTGAAAATGTCTATGATGTAAAATTTGAGGATGCAAAATAAATCCATGGATGATTTTTTATGGGTATATATTTGAGGCATGTACATGTTGATATAATTTGGAGATATAGAGACAACATGGAAATGATAGTGTGACAATGACATGGACAATGTAAAAATGATTGTGACAATGTGACATTAATAGTGTAAGTATGACAGAGACAATGACTATGGCATTGTGACATTTACAGTGGCATTATGACAAAGTAAGTGAATGTGGCATTAATATAGAGTTGCAATGATTGTGACATGGGCAATGATACATGTAAAGAGATAGAGATAAAGGTACAGGTGGATAGAGATAGTGATACATGTTGATAGATATATAGGTATAGGTGGATAGAGACAATGATATAGGTTGATAGAGATAGTGATTGGGGCATGCGACAAACATAGTGATTGTGACAGGTTGATAGAGGCAGTGATATAGTGATACAGGTTAACAAAGAAACTGATATAGGTACAAGTTACCAAGGAAGTGATATCGATATAAATTGACAGAGAAAATGATATATGTATAGGTTGTGATAGAGACAATGACAATGATAGATTGATTCTCTTATTCATATCAAGGTGGAAGGAGTGAGCAAGGATGTGGAGTTGGTCCTTCCTTCCAGTTGGAGATGGAGAACTAGGGTGGTATTCTAGTGCTAGGGTAGGTTGGAGACTATGAACTTAGGGGGTTGGATCCTCCTTTCATTTTGAGATGATAAATTGGGGGCTTGGAGCACCCTTTGAGTTGGTGCTGGTAAATTAGGGAGTTGGAGCTTCCTTTAGATTGGTGCCTGTAAATTAGGCGGTTGGTTCCTCCTTCTAGTTGGTGCTGAAGAATATTGGAAGTTGGTGCTTCCTATGAATGCAATATTGATAGAATATGATAAAATCATTTTCTTGTTTCTCCTTTTTGGGTTTCCACATTAAATATCTTGTGTATTATGTATGGCTTATGTGATGATGAATGAAATTGTTAATGGTTAATGTTTACATGATATTATTACTATTTGAAATGGTAAAAGGTGTTCAATACTGATTCACCCCCTCTTAGTATTTCCAAGAATTGGTACCAGAGCAAGGATCCTTCAGGACAATCTAAGAGCTGGATGAAAGATCTCTAGAACACATGGATGGATATGAATATATATTCTCTCTCAATAATGCTCCATTATTTGATGGTACATATTATGAGAATTGGCACTTCAGGATGAGAGTATTTTTACAAGAACAAGGTTATGACATCTGTGAATCTATTTTAAAAGGTTACATTGCTCCAAAATACCACCAAAAACTATAGTAAAAAAGGAGTTAAAAAATAACAATGCATTGGAAATGGATACCATCTTGCATGGAATATCTAATTTTGTGAAAGATAAAGTTGGAAAGTGTACTTCAACTAAAGAAATTTGGAACAAGATACAAAGTATCTACACAAAGTTATATATCCACTAGGAACCTGAAGACAATCAAAATGAAAGGTCACATATAGAAAATGAAGAGCATCCAGAAGTAGATGATGAAATTTCTAAAAGCGACACTTTTAAAGATAAATAAGCTTTTGAAATTGAAGGGGTTTTAGCTATTGAAGTATAACTGATTAGCTCCCTAGATGAGTTGATGAAAGAAACAAAGAATAAAAATATGTTAATGGAACAACTACAAAAGTATCGAGAGGACAATACAATGTTAGTTGAAGAGGCTAAGAAAATACTGAAGAAACATTATCAAATAAACTAAGAAGAAAATAAGAAGATGAAAATAGATCATTAAAGAAAGAATTAGGGATGTTAACTCCGAAAAAAATAGAGATTGAAGAATAAATATAAAAACTTGAAAAGGAGAACCAAGTACTAAAAGGTCAACTGCAAGATACTCATGAGGATAATCAAAATTCAAAAAGATAGATGGCAGAGAGTATTGGAGAATTTGAAAAGACCATTGTTGGTCTAAAAGTCATATAGAAGAGGCCAATAAAGGTTTATAAGATGTAACAATTCAACTTCAAGAAAATAAATAAATTTTTCAAATGAAAGAACTTGAGATCCTTTCTCTAAAAGAAGATTTGGACACTATAGCTACTCTGTTGAAGACAAGTTCAAGGTTCGAGAAGAGCATTGAAGAAAGTGAAAGCTATAGGATACTAGAAAGGAAAGTGTAGAAAAGGATAAGAGTTATGCATATATTCTCAAATCACCCATTTCAAAGGAAGAATTCATGGTCATCAAGATTCAATAAAGAATTGCAGAGAAGTTACATCACAAAGAAGATCCTTTGCTCCAGGTACCAAATTTTATTTTTCGGTTACTGTTTTTCATGTAACAATTTTGGACACATGGATAGATATTGCAAAGCTTATGGATGGAATCCTCAAGCAAGAAATGGAGGTGTCCACATGAGCTGCAATTTTGAATGTTACAATTTCCACAAGTATGGACATATGGAAAGAGATTGTAGAAATATGATGAACCATAATTTTGAATGGTACAAATGCCACAACTATGGACACATAGTTCATGACTGTACAAGCATGATGAAGTCTTACATAAAAGAGAATACTAATATCATATATAAGAAAGTTTGGAAGAGGAATATAGAAGGACAAAAGGAACAAGCTTGTGATTAGTCCTCTATACAAATGATGAAAGTTCAAAGCTTAAGACACGAAACCAAAGCAATTCTTTTATCTTAAATATGGCCAAAATATTGAATGAAATTATAAAAAGTCCCAGGATTAGAGAAAAAATGAATTGGCATTACATGTTGAAGATGTGAAGGAAAAACATGTCAACAGATAAGTCTCAAAGGACATACTTGCAACAGTTTCTAAGTCAAGTAATAAAGACAAATCAACAAGTAAAAAGAAAAGTGTCAGGTTTCTACATCGTGATATTTAAGCAAAGCAGCATTACATATTGTTCTAAACAATCCGGCACAAGAGACTCACAGTATCATGGATCATATTGAGGGGGAGTCAACGTAACATGAAAAAAATATTGAAGAAAGGGAGATATAATTTAGAAAGCTTGAAGAAATGGTCAATTCTAAAGGGGAGCATTATCAAAAAATAAATATGTTTTCATTATCATAGTCAGCTAAAGTTATATTCTACAAGGGATAAAATGATCAATGAAACAAAGTCATAGAAGAGAAGCATATTGTCAGGGGGACACAACATAATACCAAGGGGAGTATGTGAAACATTATGGGAGTTTTGAGGTTTAAAATGGGACGCATAAGGGAAATAATAAAATAAGAGTTATAATAATAAAATAAAAGTTCTAAATTTTGAAGGGGAAAAGGAAAAATTACTTTTTCTTTTCGTATTTTTTGGTATATCTCCTTATCTGTTCACCCAAATTTTGAATTTGGGGACTCGTTGAATGTGGAATTTCATTACGCATCCAACCCATACCCACACTGCATACTTCTAAGGTACCCACGACACCTAAAAATGAAAATTTCAATAAAAAATGTATTTTAATATGATGGTCATGCCTCATATTACATGGTTCTTTTACATGGTTCTCTCTTGTGATGGTCATGCCTTTAATGGAATAGGTTCCATTTTGTTATCTTGAAAAGGATATGAATTTTGTACATGCTCTAGTGCTTCTCTCTTGGAATACTTGATGGTGATATTGACATAGATATTGGTAGTTATATTGGCATATTTTATGATGGTATTGACATAGATATTGATGATTATCCTGGCATAGATATTGGTAATTTATTGACACTTATCTTGGTGATTTGTTGGTATGGATCATGGTGATTATTTGGGCATATTGTAAGATGATATTGACATAGATCTTGATGATTATTTGGGAATATTGTATGATGCTCTTGGCATAGATTATAATGGTTATCTTGGAATAGTTATTGGTTATGATTTCAAATATGGCTCATCTATTGTAATGTTCAATGATTTTAAAATGTCTATGATGTAAAATTTGAGGATGCACATGAAATCGATGGACAATTTTTTATGACCATAGATTTGAGACATGTACAGTTTGATATAATGTGACAAAATAGAGACAACATGACAATGGAAATGTGACAATGACAAGGATATTGTGACTGTGATTGTGAAATTGTGACATTGATAGTGTCATTCTGATAGAAATAGTGATTGTGTCATTGTGACAGAGTCATGGATTGTGGCATTGAGATAGAGATACAATGATTGTAACATTGACAATGATACAGGTATAGAGATAGAGATATAGGTACATGTTGATAGAGATAGTGATATAGGTTGACAGAGACAATGATTAGGGAATTGTGATAGAGATATGTTGGAGCACTTAATCCATCTATACATTGGTATTGTATTAGACATACATTAGCCATGCAAATCCATGCATTAAAAATTAAGTCTCCTAGCACCTAGTCCACATTGTTGACCACCTAGATTTTGATTTTTGTCATAATTGGAATCATTTACGCACTAATGCACCTTATCCTTTTCCAATAGGTTGTTATGCACACACATGCATGGATTTAGGATTCCTTTAAGTAAATTCCTACAATCAAGTTTCCTTGTCTGTCTTTTAGGCCTAGTTAATTGATTAATATTCCTATATTTCATGAGATAAGTAATGGTAGGCCACTTTGACCACTCTAAATCAAACCATGCACTCCCATATTCCTAAATTTACTCCCCAATGTATCCCATATTCACCATGCACAGTAAGTTAAGTGGTTTTGGTTATAATTAGTCACTCGAGGTTGTCTAGAGATGGATTTTAATGCAAATTAATCATGTCTTCTTAGTGGAATTGGAATTTCTCCTGAGAATTTCAAATTATTCTCGATTTAAATATATTTTTATTCCCACATATCATGGATGAATAATATTGAAGATTATATCATACTGAGTTATGTTCACTGGTTATTTTTTTAACAACATTTCTTCTCTAATTTTCTGTAAAATTTGCAAGTATTGTGAGGATAGTTTTTGCTGCTTGTGATCCTACTATGTAAATTTTTACATGGTATAAGAGACATAGAATCCATATGAAATCTCAAATATCTCCATTGATGCACCAGAACCAGTTGGTTTTCCATAGAAATTCTGGCATCCTTACCTTATAGACATTGGAGCAATCCTTTGGAGACTTGCTAGGTGTGAAAGACCCTAAGAATGTGCTCAATATTGAGGTAGAGGTTGAGAGTTATGATATAAATATATTTTCTTGATTGTTTTTCTTGCAGGTTCTAGGTTCCAGGCTCTCAGAAGAACACGTTTTGAATATGGAGGAGTCCCAACAAATTCTCCTTACTCCATTCAACTACTTTGATTGGAAGGAAGAAATGTAATCCTCCTCAGAAGAAAAGGGATATAGAGGGTCACCATGGGAACATAGAGTGAGCATAATTTAGTATTTGAGAAGGAAAAATGGTAAAATAGAATGGATGAGGCATATGGGTTACTTTGTCTTAGTACCTCTAGGGAGTTTCAATTCCATCCTGATGGTTTGACTACTCCAAACCAAGTTTGGAGCAAGTTTGAATCTATATTTGGGAAAATTGATGAAATGAGAGGCCATTATATTGAGAAAGATAATCCTTAGTAGATTTGATTCCATTCTTAACTTTTTTACAAAGTTCAATTCCTTGTTCTTCAACTAAAGCAATGTGGCATTGAGAAGAAGGAGAAGCAATTATTCCTTCCCATTCTTTTGAAGTTAGGGCCCGAATTCTCATATTTTGTTTCAACATTTCATGCAACTAAAATTTCTATTCAAAATTGGAGCATGCCCACTTTAGCGGATTTCATGGAGTCACTCACCTAGGAGCAGGACAAGCTTCTCCAAAGGGGTGCCATAAGACCTTCTTTTAGCACTTAGAATTTATCCTTTGGTTGTGGAAGGATAGTTCCAAGGTAACCTTACAAACCAATCTTTAGGAGGAAATACTCTTTCCTACTAGAGAGGGATCTCTCAATAAATAAATACAAAGGCCATATATATCTTTTAAAGAAACAAGTTTAATGATTGTGATGGATGAAATGCGTGGGTATCATTGGGCATGGATTCAAAATCATGAGTTACAATATATAACAGTACTTTGCAAATAAATTTCTTCACAAAGGTGGGATAGTCACTCTTTCACAGTCAAGTTCTTGATTGTATGGTGATAGGGAAGAACAATGAACAGTCCATTAACATGGGAATAAAAAGATGAATCCAATATAAATTTAGAGGAATCTTGTTTGTGAATACTTGAAATCAAAGAACCAAAACATATGATTATGAATTCCAATCCAATATAAACTTTTTCAAGTATGAGAGACAACACAATGGAAAAGGATAATAGGAAACACACTCACATGAGAAAAATGAAGTACATACTATAAAATAATAACACGAAAATATTTGATACATAAAAATGGTTGCTTGGATCTGGAATTTTATTAACTTGAAGCTCTATTACAAAACGAGTCTCACTCTCAAGGGTTCCAACCCCAATTTCATTACAAAAAATTCTTTTATACAATAAAAATGCTCCTTGAGGTGATCCCTAACTACCTATATTATAAAAATAGGCATTTGTAACTACCTTATTACATCTATCCAATAACCTTAACAAACTTAAATACTCATAACTACTAGAAAATATTTTAACTTTTCTTTGAAATAATCCTTATCATATCTTCAACTTAATCCTTGAAATGAAATATTCACTGATGTATCTTGTATTTCATTTTTCCAAAGTTTTTGATAGTCTTCCACTGAACTCCAGATGGAATTTCCATATTTTCCATCTCTTTATCCAATACCCCACCCTCCACATGATCAACATAAGAAATAGGTGGCATATGGGTCCCAATTTCCCCGAATGAGTTTACCAATTAAAAATTCACAACTAGCTTATCAACTATGACTTTTCCTAGCAAGGGCTGAGTCACATCTTCAAATTTCTTATGATCTAACATGGATTTAACCAGCAAAGCCTAATATTAAGACTGATAAATCATATTTCCATATTCATCCCAAAAAGGGGGCAGGCCCATTCTAAAATAATTCTACAAATAGCCCTTTGAAATATTTCACAAGATGCAACATTATGTCTACCTTTGCTTGGACAGTCTCAATGTGTTGATGTTTTCCATCAACTTTTCTGGTCCAATTTATTACTGTAATCTTGTCTTTGATTCCCATTGTTCTCAACTCGTCTTCAAACAAAGTATTGAGAAAATTTATAGTGTTTCTAGTTGTATTTGCTAGTTTTCTGTCTAAAGCCTCTTTTACACATGTACAACTTTATCTGGACACATTAATCACCATCTCCTTATCCTTGATATCATTCAAATAAGGCCTTATTTTTGTTTCTTTAGCAATGATAATGTCCCAAAGGATATTTCTGGCACCTTGTACTGGAAGCTGTCATGACAATTGTTTTTCTAACTTGTTATTTCTATCCAGCATCTCCTTATTCTTATTCTCAAATAGTTTTCTTTATTCTTCCTTCTTTTTAATTATTTCAGCCATCTTTTGAGTTTCTGTTTTAAGATTCTTTATCTCTTCATATCTCAAGATAACTTGTGACATAACTTTAACAATGGATTCAGTATTTGATTCTATGCTTGGATGACTTGTTTCCTTTAGCTTATCTTTTTGTTTCTCCTTTCTCTCCTTCTCCAAATCCAATTGATTTTCATGCAAAACATCAAGTTTAGCAATAAGGAAACCTTTTTCCTTTTCCCATTGGCTTTGTTCTCCAACAAGCTTCAACAATTTAGCCTTACAATATTTTAATTCCCGGGACAATGGCTCTTTCTCCTTCTCTAGCTCTGTTAACTCATAAGCAAAATGTTATACAACTTGATGAGAAATTTATTCTGAAAACGAGAACTTAGGCCATAAAAACTCCATTTTTTGTGAAAAACACCAAAACACACCTCCAAATCAAAAAGTTGTGCTACCAGTAGCACCACTAGTTTTGTTGGGCTAAAAATGTGGACATGGATGAAAACAATCCTTGATGTTCTTTACAATAACCTTAAAATCAAGCCCTGAATTGAAAACTAATGCTATTGGTAGCACACATTTTCAAAAAATGTCATTATTATGTCATTGTATCATAATTTAAAATTGTATTTATTAAATCTCTCAGTAACACTATATATAAATAACACTTAGTTAAACACAAATTACTCAAGAAATTATTTGACCACTCTTTCCATATAAAATAAAAGAATTTATGATATAATTCATCATAAAAGTGTATATTAAACCATAAAATTCATATTTTTGCTTCAAAAACTCAATAAACAACCCCACATTGAACTATGAGTGATATCATTGTAATTGAAACCCTAAATTGTCCCCCAAATTCAAAAGCAAACCTCCTAAAATAACTGCCAGTTTTATTCAAGGTTAAAATTTAAAAAAACTATAGATTTAAAAAATAAATAAAAAATAAAAAATGTGAAAATTCAAATATCCAAAATTTATTAAAAAAATAAATAAAATAAATTTAAAAAAAAATAAAAAACATTGTAAAAACATTTATCATTAAAAAAGTTAAAGATAAATATAAAAGAAATATATAAAAAGGAATTATAACAAAAAAAATCAAAATTAAACATAAATTTCAAAATTTCAAAAATGTAGAGTAAGACTCCCAAAATAATATATCAGAAATCTCCTCTCTGTCTGGTGAAACTTTTAAAGGAATTTATCAAATTAAACATGTGGCTGAAGTTCATTTTCAGAACCTATACACGGAAGATGGCTCCTCTGATTCAGATTTAACCTCTGAATTTTTGTCCAATATTCCTTGTATGGTGAATGAGGAAGAAAATGATGAGTTAATGAATCCTTTTTCGAAGCAGGAAATTATTGATGTTATTTGGTCAATGGATCCAGATAAATCCCCAGGCCTTGATGGTTTCTCCTTTCATTTTTATCGAGTTTGCTGGATAGTAATAAGGAAAGATTTACTCTTGATGATATAATCATTCCAGTTAAAAGCCAAAGTGGGTGGTTGCACAAATTCCACATTTCTTGCATTAATTCCTAAAGAAGCTAATTCTTCTTCTTTTGATCGATTTAGACCTATTTCACTTTGAAATGCTTCTTATAAAATATCCTCTAAACTATTATCCAACAGACTTAAACCTATGCTTGGGAAATTGATTTCTCCTCTTCAAGGTGGGTTTGTAAAAGGGTGACATATTCTGGACAATGTAATTCAAGTTCAGGAAGCTATGTATTCTAGTTTTCATCGGAAGGAGAAGGGTATGCTTATTAAACTTGATATGGTGAATGATTTTGACATGGTAAATCTTTCCTTTCTTTACTCAGCTCTCCATTCTTTTGGATTTATCTCTGCCTTTATAAATTTGATAAAATATTGCATTAATAAACCTTGGGTAGCGCCATTAGTAAATGGAAGACCAACAAATTTATTTTAAGCTACCAGGGGTCTTCGTTAGGGCCGTCCTCTTTCACCATTTTTGTACATTCTTATGGCCGATTCTTTAAGTAGAAAGTTAACAGTAGGAAAAAATGATGGGAGCATTTTGGGCATATCTTCAGTACTTGGAGTTGAAGCTATTAACCATGGCCTCTTTGCGGATGATACTTTTCTTTTGGGAGGGGCTTCATTAAAAATGACAAGAGTTTTTTTAGAAATTATGCATCAATTTTGTATTATTTCAGGGGCTCTTATCAACAATCGTAAGAGTGTCATGTTTGGATAGAATGTAGATAAATCAAAAGTTGCAAACATTTCTCAGATTTTGGGTTTTGAAGGATATGCTTCTTGGACAAGGTCAAATATTTGGGTCTTCCATTAACCTTGGGAAAAAATAACCCTTCTCTCTAGATAGAAATCATTAGCAAGATAAAAACAAAGATTGTTTTGTGGGGTGGCCACTGGCTTACGAAGGAAGGAAAGGTTATATTGATCATGTCAGTTCTCTCATCTCTTCCTATTTACCAATTATCTCTTCTTCTGAAGCCAAAAGTGATTATGGATGAGATATCCAAACTGATCAGAGACTTCCTTTGGACAGGTGGAAAAAGAAATTAGAATCGCATGCATCTGGTTAATTGGGAAATTGTAAAAAGACCTGTTCTTGAAGGAGGATTGCAAATCAAAGACCCGGGACTGTCTAATCTAACAATGGGAGGAAAATTGCTATGGCTGCTGTTTTCTAATAAAAAGCATCCGGTGAGTCAAATTTTCTGAAAAAAATAACTTCATGGAGGAAATATAAGAAATATTCAAATGGAAAATACTCCTAAAGGATCTATTATCTGTAATTTATGTAGGAAAGGTCTTGAATTTTTTAATCAACATCTTTAATGAATTCCAGGTAATGGCATATAGAGTTTTCTATGGGATGAAAAAATTAATGGAAACGTTCCTCTAAATTATGATATATCTATTAATGCGATTAAGAGCTGGTTGGTCAATAAAGGACTCTTTAATTTGTCTGATATAATTTTATGGGATACAAAAGGAAATTGGGATGCGTGGTCCCTTCTCAATCTAGCAGAACATGATATCCCTACTTTTCATGCTCAACAAAAATCACCGATGGATAAACTGTCTCGCATGGCTCCCATTCACATATCTTACAAAGACACGTAGGGCTGGGGCTCTTCTGGGTTTTACTATGCTACTAGCGGCTTCAAGCTGTTACACTCTTCAATGGAGAACATTTCGTTGGCCTCCTCTGGATCCCTCAACGCAACATTTAGGAAGATGGTGTGGAATCTTCCTAGCATTCCAAAAATTAATTTCTTTACTTGGACTCTTATGCACCACAAAATCTTAACCGGAGAAAACTTGTCAAAAAGAGGTTACTTAGGACCATATAGACGTTGTTATTGTCATCAAGCTTCCAAGACTTCAACTCATATTTTTGTTGGGTGTGGTTTTGCTTAGAAAGTCTGGGCACATTTCCTGCATGGGCTGCCTTATTATTGTGATCCTTTAAATTATGAACTTATCATTCTTTTTAAAAATTGGCAGTCAAGGTATCCTGGTGCTCTCCCTTCCATTCATGCATGGAGGAAAATATGGCAAGCCATTCCAAAATTTATTTGGTGGAAAATTTGGTTGGCTAGAAATGATTTGATCTTTAACAACAAAATCTTGAAACCAAAAGTTGTAGCATCAAAAGCTAAGGAATTTATTTTGGAAGTAGTGGGAAACTATCAAATTGATGAAATTAAATTAGAAGTTGAGCATAAATGGCTTGGTTCGTTGCAAGTGGATAAAATTCAGTTGGGATCGAATAGTCCTGTTATTAAACCATTTTCAAAATGGTGGCAAATGAAACATAAAGTCTTAATCTTCTTTGATGGAGCGTCAAAAGGAAATCCATGGAAAGTCAGGGCAAAGGGCTTGATTTTCTATCCAAGCGAAAAGTTAGAAACAAGCTTTAGTTGGGGAGTAGGGAAACTTACAAATAACCAAGAAGAATTATATGCACTTCTAAAAGCATGCCAACTTGCAAAGGAAATGGGATATAACAACATGAAAATATTTGGAGACTTTGAAATCATCATTAAAGTTTTAAGCTCTGATACTATGTTCAACAACCGCAGCTTGAATGTGACCATGTAAAGGCTACATTTCATTTTGATAGATTGTTCTTCAGATACCTCTTATCACATTCTTTGTGATTTGAATAAGATGGCATATTTCAAACAAAATTAGGGTTGCCTTCTTCCTTCAAGAATGCTAAGTGTGAATGAAGGTCCTTGTTTAATGCATCCCATTCCTTAATTTTGAAAAGAGATGTTTTGGATGTAAGGTACTGATTTTATTGGAACAGATGTAATTGGGTGAAGGCCCAACCTATTCTTTATAAATAATAAAAAAAGTAATCATTTTGGTTAAAAAAAAAACATACAATTTTTTTTAACAAGTTTGTAGTAAAAATATTAAAAAAAAATCAATTATTTCAATTAAAATATTTTTTTCAAAAACACATTCAATATAAACTTAACTATTAAAAAAAAATAAAAACTATAACAAAATTAAAATTAAAAAAAAAATAACAAAAACAAAAAATAAAAAAAAATTTAAAATAACAAACTTTAAAAAAAAACTAACCCTCTACCCCTCCGCTACCCCTCCCCTCTCCCCACTTGAACCCTTTCTTATGGCTGCGATTCTCAAAATTGCTCTGCCCTCTCCTCCCCCTCCACTTTTGTCCCTTTACCCCCTCCCCCTCTCTCTCCTTCCCTCCTCTTCCCTCCTCTACCCTCTCCCCCCTCCATGTCATCCCCTCTACTCCCCCCTTCTCTCCCTTCCTCCCTCCACCTCCCCACCCCTTCCTCTTTGCGCGATTCTTAGAATCACGCTCTACCCACTCCCCTTCCCTTTATTCCCCTCTATCACCCTTCTCTACCCCCTCCCCCTCCCTCTCCTCCCTTCCACCACCCCATTCTCACCCCTCCCCCCTCCCCCTCCCCACCCCTCGCCTCCTGTACGACTGCCTTTCCAGTTACATGATTCTCATAAACATGTAGGGGAGGAAAAAGAGGGGGAGGGGGTAGAACACAATTCTAAGAGTCATGTAGGGAAGCGAGGGGTGGGGAGGTGGATGATAGAGAGGAGAACAATTCTAAGAATCATGTAGCTATAAAGGAAGCCACGCAAGGGGTAGGGGGTTGGGAGGGGGAGGGTAGAGGGGGGAGAAGGGGGCAATAGAGGGGGGAGAAGGGGGAAGCATAGGGGNGGAGGGGGTAGAGGAGGGTGACATAGGGTAGGAGATGGAGAGGGAGGGGGTAGAGGGAGCGGAGCAAAGGGGGAGGAGAGGGCGGTGCAATTATGAGAATTGCGGTTGTGGGAAGGGGATCGGGTGGGGAGAGGGGAAGGGTGACGAAGGAGTAGGTTTTTGTTTTTTTTTAAATATTGTTATTTTAATTTTATTTAGGTTTTTATTTATTTTTTCTAATTTTGATTTAAAAAAATTGAAATTTAAGTTTAAAGATTTGAAATTGGTTATAATTTTTTTTTTAAGTTTAATTTATTTTTTTTAATATTTTTTTTAATATTTTGCTTGTCAATATTATTTTAAAATTATTAAAACAATAATAATTTCTTTTTTGTAATCAAGTAGGTCCTTCTATTACCAGAAATATTCAAACACACATACAATTACATAAAAAATCCAAGCTCTCCCATCTCTAGGAAAACAAGCTTGGAGATCATTATGGCAGTCTCCCTCGAAAGGAAAGAAGAATGTACCGGAATGATATAGAAGTTTTAAATATTCTTAATGAGGTATCAGTCATTAAGGTCTTAAAAACCAAATTAGTTTTCTAAAACCAAATACAAAAGATAGACATACATTACAAAGGAACCTAATCATTCGAACAGATGCTCGTGAGGCTCGAGCTTTAACCCAACTTCTTAGTTATTTAATATTGATTGTCCATTACCTTATGTAGGATCAAAATTAATTTGATCTTGCTACAGAAGAATTCGCCCATGTTGCTCATCCTTTTCGACTAGCGTTTTCCCAAGGATGAATTTTTACGACTATTGAAGCTCCAACGACTTTTGGTATAAGGTAAGTCTACCCCTGGAGGTTCTAGGGTCAGGTATAAGCTCTTTGAACTCTTTCCTGATTTCTTTCAGACCCAGGAAGTGACATTCCAATTCAGCCACCTGCTCAGCTTTGTGAATGCTTGCGTGAATTGAGTCAGGGAATTATTTCTGGAACTTCTTATTTTTCTTGAAAATCTTCTTCTGGAAGCGCAATGGGGGAGCCATTGGCTTATGCATATCAAAACCTTGCAAGGATGAGGTGGAGCAGGTGCCCTTGCGAGGGGGCATGGTGAAGTGGCGATGCCACGAGAGAGCACAGAAATTGAGCAAGGCAGCTAATCTTACGAGGGCAACAGGACCAGTCTCCCATAACCCAAGAGGCTAGGGAAATGGGAGCAAAAAGGAGCAAGATGAAACAAACTAGAACATTCACACACAACCCAACATAGGGGGAGAGGAACCCAACCACTAGCAAAGAGGAGGCCCCAACAAGAGTAGGCAACTTAAATAAAACATGCACATAGGACATAAAAAATAAAACTAAGCTAACAGGAAGTTGTTCGCAGCAAGAGACATGACTTACCACCCGTAAACAACCATCAAAAGCCTTCGAAGCCTGCCAAGGGTGCGTCCATAGCAAGAGCAGATCCTTCTCCACAGATCTGAGAGAGAAACCATTGAAATGCAAACAGTGGTCGATAGTGGAGCCTTTAAAGTCCATAGTTCTGAGATGATGATCCATTGTGATAGAGAAATGCGTGTCCTTCCACAAGTTCATACCGCTACCTGTCATAATGTTCCCAATATGTGAAGTGGTATGAATGACATGATGATTTGAACCATCGTCTTTGCAATCCATAATAACCCTGCAAAGAGGCAAGATAGGTAATGCCTTCTGTGCATATGAACCATTATATCGCATGCCCTTAAGGTGAGTAGTGGGTGCCGTCGATGACTCTACTTGCCATGTTCTACTCATCTTCTCCTGAATCCACACCATGTATCACCCATCGTGGGGGAAAAATAATAATTTCATAAATAATGTTTTTTTATTTTATTTTTATTTTTAACAAATTTTCCTACAAAAATGTTTAATTTAAGATTTTTTTTTAAAAATTATTAAATATATGTACATTTCCTTCTAACTAGATTCTAAAAGTTGATAAAAAAATTAAAATATATATATATATTTTCATTATAAGTAGTTCGTAAATGTATATATTTGTAGTAAAATTGGGAAAAAAATGCATTTGTAAATAAAAATTATAGTCTTCTTATGACCTAGATATTTCAAAATCGCAAAGACAGGGCTCAAAATGAAAAATTATAGTTTCCTTGTCACCAAGAAATTTCAAAATCACAACAAAAGGGATCAAAATTAAAATTGTTGCTACTAGTATACACATTTTTTGAAATTGAGGTAAGAACAATGATTAAAATTGCCCCCCCAAAAATGAGAACAATGTCAGGTTCTCATCAAGTTGTATAACTTGTTAAGCTTGAATCAAATAAGTGGATGGAATCTTCAACTTCTTTTTCAATAGCTAGATAGTGCTCTCTTTCTCATCCAAAATCTTCTTAGTGTCCTGTCCTTTATCCACCTCATTCTCCATAGCAAAAATATCACCTTAAATCTTCTTAATCTGTTTTTGATGTATTTTATTTTCCACCTTCTCGTGCTTCAAGTGGCTTTGTATATTGGATATTGTAGTTTGTAACTTCGATACTTTCAATGTAAATTTTATTAGATCAGTATAAATGACCTCCCCATTTGTCTTGTGTAAATGAATTTTGTTAGGCACCAAGATCTTCTACAGATTTAGCCTCATTTCTACAAGTTTGTTTTGAGTAGCTACTCCTGAATCTAGTGTATTTTTTGCATGGTCTTTCATAGTGACCAATGATACCTCCTTATCTGAAAGGTTTCTTACTTTTGAATAAATTTTTAAGGCCTTTTCTGCAGAAACGATCTTGTCTTGTTCATATATTGCATACAAATCATTCCTTGATTTAAATTTGTCACTAGATCCACCCTCTTTTGTCTCTAAAAAACTATATTCTTGAACCTCAAAATCTGGGCCTTGTATTTTCTCTTTCATTTTCTTACTTCCAACCTCAACCAACACTTTCTATGAATCTATATTCTATCTCTTTGATGCTTTTGAATCTCCCCCTTCAAGCTCAACGACTTTTGAAAAACTTCTCTTACCAATTATTTCAATATTGCTAGGAGTTGGAACAATTGTTGTTGTTGTTTTCATTGTGGCAGAAGGATTTGCTTGTAAACTTCCAGAATCCTCCATGTATGACTAGTAGTCCATCAAGTTATCTCTATTAGCTAATACTTCTATCTCCTGATGATCAAATGCTTTATTCTTGTTCTGTTTTATCTTCTGAGATATAACATGATGTGGATCATAATTGAATTTAGTAGCTTTCATGAATTTCATATACAACAACAAGAATTCAACCACTAGGAGAGAAACCTTTTTTGTATGATGAATGGACCTACCTTTTGAATGAAACTTGATTTCATAATCCTTTCTGAAGCTTAGAAAATGCTCATTTTCTACAATTAATTTATGCTCAATGAATTCTAGAGAAAAAAACATGGGTGTTAAAAATGTTGGCAGAATATATGGTTCATGAAAAAAACTACACACTCTAATAATTGTATGTTCCTTCAACAGGAACCAATATCCAACTCTTCTATCTGGAGAAAACTACAGTATTTCTTCCATTTCCAGAAGAACTCTAGGAAAATTGTTTTGAAACATTACTTTGTATATTTATGCCATTATGAGATTCATATAGTTGAAGGTGTTGTTCCTGATTTCTAAAGTAAATAATATCTCTAGAAACTACAAGTTTTCCTCATTGAAGAATAGAAATATCCTAACTAGGTAAGACTGGAATCTGATGTGTCTCGCTGTGTGGAAATTCATCAACTGAGAATGAATATTCTTAGATAGGAATTTATCAAATTTAAGACAAGGTAGCTGAATTGACTATGAATCAGACTAACACATGCTCATATTTTTTTTGAATCAAGGGAACTAGAAACCTCCTAGGGATATATCCAGCAACCCACAAGTTAAATATACTAGGAACTTGTGACTCAGTAGGGGCCAAGATGTCCTAGAGCCCACTCTGGATATAATCGGAGGTGGATTGCCTATCCAAGGGTCACCTACCCTTTTATCCTTGTCACAACAGGCTAAACAATTAACCCTACCCCCACCGGTTTTGAACCTATGTCCTCCTTGGAGATATCACAAGCTCTTAACCATTAGGCCCACTCAGGTGCTTTGCTCATCTTAAACAATAGACTCAATAAAATATATTGGAAAAACCTATCAGTGTCTAGCCCTACAAATGGACTCAACAAGGAAATTCCTAATTGAGACTCTTCATTGAACATGTTAATATAAAAAAGAAAGGATTCATATGCAACAAATACATCATATTTAAGTATTTTAGAGTAAAAAACTTGTTTTTCTTCCACAACAACATGTCTAAATTTCTTAATTAGGTTTTCTTTGATGAAATCTTCCTGGTTCAAGGTGAATGGAAAGGGTACTTCAAGTGACTCTATGATAGTTAAAGAAATAATAGGGAAAATGATATTAGACCTATTTGAATCCATTATTATGTGCTCAGATTGGGAGTAATTAGACGCACACCATGCTGCAAAATACAGAAAAATAGGGCTTGATATGGACAAAAATGGTGGAATTGAGACTCGTGGACACCGTGCAGGGTAACTCCTTGTTCTTTAAAGGTTTGTAATTTGTTTTTTAACTCATAGACTAGACCAAAGGAAAGCACAATATAAAACATGTCACCATCCCTATCTTTGAAAATCTCTTCAATTTTACCAAATTCATGGACCTCCGTTTCAACCTCCCTTTCACCTTCTATTTTAAACAATTTTGGAGTATTAGCTATGTGGCCTACCTAGATAATGGCAGATAGAAAATTATATTGTCCGAATTGGCTTGGACATGGTGGAGAAACATACCTTCCAATGCACAGAAGACAAATATTCCACAAACATATGCCCTTTATCTTTTACAAAATTCTCCACAAGCGGTTTCAAGATTGTGAGGAGTGGTTTTTCTCTGCCGCCTTTCACTCAACAAAATGATTCTCTGCTCATCATGTCGAAAGAAGTAAAAATTCCACCAGGAAGAGACCTATCTACCTCCTATGCATGTTGTGGGCATGAAACTCTCCTCCATCACCAATCTATTTATCTTTTCATCTCCCTATGTTGATTGCATCTATCCTTTAACCTTTCCCAATTTTCATTCTGCTGATCAGTTACCTTTTCTTCCATCTCACAAATACCAATATTCTTTAGAACTAACTCCATCAGGAGATATTCCACCCATTTATCATGTTTCAATAAGTACCCAATCTTCTCGGGGAAGCCTTCGAAAGGGGGAAACCCACCTTGGAATACTAGTAAAATCCAGGGATCTCCTAAATGGTGTTGTCAGATTCTAGGAAATAACCAATATCACTAGATTATAACACCCCAATGGGGAAATCTACCCTTTCATCAATGGTGTGGTCAGATACCAGGAAATATCCAATCTCCTTGGTGTCTAACCCCATAAGGGGGGAATCCACCAATGAATCCCATTCCACAATGGAGTGGTGAGGTTCTAGAAAGTAAACAATCCTTTTGGAACCAGCCTGTAATACCTATGTTTGATCCAGCTAGGATGCCACATGGAACTCAAGCCAATGGTATGATTAGTTCCGTCAACAACCTTGAGCATATCACCCCGCAAATGGGACAAATTTCTATTTAAACCTTAGAACCTATAGCTGGTTAGGATATGCAGCAACATGTTAAGCCTTCCCCGACTTCTGAAATCCTCATAGTTCAATCCATGGACGTTAGGGGGGAAGAAGAAGAAGTAAAATTGTAAGAATAGTGTTAATCCTTCCCAAAATACCGAAAAACTCATAGTTCAATCCATGGAACTTGAGGAAATAAGAAGAAATACAAGAATAAGAAAAATGCTAACTTTGGGAAAGGGAGATGCACTAAATCCAGCTTAAGACAGTAGGTGAAAACAATATATTGTATTGATGCAACCTTTTCTGTAGCACCATCATCAAATGGTTGCTACAATGTTGGTACCTCTTCCAGGAGGCAACTAGTCAAAATCCCCGCAAGAGGGAAATGATCTCAATGCCAATGTCTTCATGTGTGATCACGACGTCAACATTAAAATGAGATCTCATTCTTATGATGTCCCTCCTAGTACATTGGATAAATTGGAATCACATCCAAGTGCTTCTCTCACCATTGAGAAAACAACCATAGACATAGTACCACACCCCCCCAAAGGTGATCTATGTAGAACAATGCATAATCCTAATGCGCGAACTGCTCATAACAAAAAATGTTGTTGAGGAAATAGCTCAAGAACCATGTTCCATGTCCCCCATGGAGGTGTTGCAATATTTTCCTGCACAAAGAAATGAACTATTGCCATCTACTAGAGTTGTTGATCCATCCGATGCGATGTTGATCACATTAGACTTAGACCAGTCAACTTGTAGGATCCCTTCCAATGTTGCTTTTCAGGTTAAAGTAACATCTCATGGCAAGAATATATTTCAAACCATAGTTGATGAAGGGGCCTCAACCTGTGTCATGTCATTTAAATGTTGGAAATAGTTAGCATCACCCACCTTAGTTCAATCCCATATTGTGAGAAAAGCATTTGATGGAAATTTGTTCTCTCCTCATAGACTCATTGTATCCCTCCCTATTGAATGGGGTGGAAACACAGTCATAGTGGATGTTGAGGTAGTAGATGTGCCTATAGGTTACAATTTTCTATTAGGACGTAGTTGGATACATGCAATGATGGCTATAGTGTCTTCATAGTCCCAATTGATTTGGTTCCCTCATTGGGGGAATATTGTCATGATTGACCAATTAGATTACTACATGCTTGAAACTACTATCTGATCAAATGTTCCTTTTATTAGGATGCTCTAAAGGAGGTTCGATAAATTAGGGTAGGATCGTTAAAAAATTATTCCCTAATGGGAGAATTTATGATCCTGCAACCCTTATTTGTTATAGAAGTATCACACCATGCAATTAAAATGGATTCGAAATATTTGGATCAAATATTTCCTTGATGGAGGAATATGATCTAGTTACTTGGCCCATTTTGGATGTGAGATCTCCAAGCTCACTTGATTTCTTGGATGTAATTTTATCATATAAAACTATCCTTGAAGTCATAAACATTTGGTTGTACCCACCTAAAGACATCTTTTGTGGGGCCACTGGGATCATATTTGGTTTAAATATGCCCAAGTATAGGATCATCCTTTGCATGTTCCTCAATATTATGACGTATATTTGGAAGCATGCTTATAGGTTTAGTTTATCCCTCCGTGAAGATCATTTGAACCTTTTGCAACCCAAACTTGCCATAGGGTCAAACCTATTGGAAATTGGTGGGTCATCCCATCATATCTGTATTTTCCACCATTTTGATAGAAGAGCCTACTGAACATGGGACACCCTACTCAACACCCCATTTCCATTGTGGTTCCCATTCTGAGTTATTCTCATAGTCATGGGATCCCAATTAGTCCCATCATGACCTGGAGTTTGAGACTGCATACTTCTCTTCATACAATTCTAACCATTTCCTGATGGGATCCCTATTTTGGGTTAGTTTACATAAGCATGTGTTAAAATATCTGCATGAACATTTGTGCTTACTGCTTCGGTGCTCATTGTTGATGTTGTGTATATTCCTTTGTAGTCACATTTTTCTCAAAATGCCTATAAACCATTGCTTCTTTTTAAGTTGAGCTATACATGCGAGAACTATTTGATTTAGGTAGTTGATGGACTATGATTCAATGTGATTTATGATTTTGTTTTTTTTCACAAGAATTAGCATGAAGAAAACCACATTCTCCCCTTACTATTTGTTCATCACATCAAATTGGATAACCGCAGTTACTTGGTTCTATTTCACTATCCGTCGACACATAATCATGCTTCAGATAACCAAACGATGGAGGGAACATCCGTAAGAGTGTGCACAACTAGCTCAACTCTTGTTTGTAATATGTATCTTTGCATTGGCTTGACCCATGCACTTGAAAAACAGAGTACTCACATGCAAGACTCGTTCCCTCCCATGTACCATAACATTCTTTATTATTTTTTCAAGCTAATAAATGAAAAAAGTACTAAAAATAAAAGAAAAGGGGAAAATCGAATCATGTCATATTGAATCTTTGAGACAAAGGCAATAGTTAGTAATAGTGGCCCTTGAACACGACACATAATTTTTTATCCACTATCAGTACACCATTTACATTTTCCTTAGGAATTTGTACCAAAAATTTGAGCAGATTTTGTTAATTCATATGGAGTTGACGAATTTCATAATGGTTGTTTACTCAACTCTTATGTTTCTAGGTGTCCATTCTGCGTCATGTTATGTGTTCAAGGGAATTCAAACCAGTGTCGTACATTCCTCAAATATTCATGACCAATCATGTCGGCCTTCCTTGTGTCTGTATACAGTGTTGGATCTCAAAGCTTTGCCAAATTATATCAGCCTATTGATCTAAGTTTCGTGTCAGTTGACATGGGATACATTAATTCCCTCCTTATGACAGATTCATTCCTATCGACACAAAATCATCATCTAGGAAATGGATATAGGAACCCCAGTGAGTACCTTGGATCTTGCAGTCATTAGTGGAAGGATTCCTTGCAAACGACAGTGGGTATACACCAATGACCCCTGATTCTTTGACGCTACAAGTGTTTGAATTAATAAAAACTATTCACACTTGTCAGTTTGTACTCAAGTACCTTGGAGTCCATCATCAGTATTGGTGGTCCTGATCGCATTTGTTAATAGTATACATCAATAACCGGTAATCAGACGGTGTTTTATTATGCTTGACATCGACTCATTTATTCACAAGATATAAAATCGTACTATCACTGGTTTATTTGAATACCTTGGTAAAAATAGTTGTATCACTCAATATGCACTGCCTAAGTTGCGCAAATATTAGACTGCCATGTCAAAGAACCACAAAGTCCTGGATATTTTGCACTCATAAAAAAGTACTTGTATACATTTTTTATTTTTGACATGGGTCCACTGTGTATTGTTTGTGGCCATTCTTGTTTACTACCGAGCATGGGTATAACTACCTTAGGAAAATATTGTACTTGGGAAATTTCCTTCTTTGACTTGTAAGTGTTTCTCCAACTCCTACGTTCATAAACCATCCTTTTCCATCATGCCTTGATCACTAAAAGAGTATCAGAATGAAAGAGAAATCAATGTATTTCCTCCATCAGCATAGCTTCAGACCTCACACATTAGGGGGCATATGTTAACAATAAAATTAACACCATTGAGAGTGTTGGTTTGAAAACATATTTCTATTTTTCCCGCAACATGAAGATCGGAGTTCTGGAATGCTTCAATCTCTCATTTGACCACTACTTCCGCAAAGGAAGAAATGTTTGAAGACAAGGTATCTCTAAAGAGGCCAATTCCATGACCACTTAAGCACCAAAACCCAACTCCTATAATTCACACAGTGGAAAAAATACCTAACATGGGTATTAATTGTCCTAGAAATACCAAAAATCAAGTTGAAATGCCTAAAAACTAAGGAAAGTGTTTTTTTTGAAGGGAATAATAAAAAATCTAAAAAAAATACTAATCCCACATTCATGGTTAATGTTAGGGTACACAGGGTACTCCCAAAGGACCGAACACCAAGAACAACTGCTTCACACAAACAAATCACAGATCAATACACCAATGTTTGTCACATGGTTAAAACCCTCGAGAGGGAAACAGTCCATGGCCCCATCCAAATAGCTACTTGGAGCAATTTATTATGCAAAAGAAAGAAAGTTACATGAGCTTCTCATAATCTATCAATTAGCCAAGGCCCCTCTATACTCTTTAAATAGGGATCATAGACCAATCGGGTGTTAAGCCACAGATCAATGGTAGGTATGATCTAAGAGAAGTTGAACTGTCGGATCACTCTATGTCTAGAACATATCGTGACCGTCGGATTAGAATATTTACAAATGCATACTAATGCATACTAAAGAAACACACTTTTACCTAACTTATATATTGCACAAGTTGATCTTAACTAACTCCTAAGTGTCTAAATATCCTAACATACCCCCTTAAGAACAACTTGGGATAGGATTGAAGGATTTACAAAAGTGACACTATTAGGAGAAGGAAGGAGGCATTAGAGCCTATTCCCCCTTAAGGACACATTCCTGAACTCCTAACATAGACCGAAGTTTAGAAAACTTCGCTTCTGTAAGAGACTTGGTGAAGATGTCTGCAACTTGATAATCTGTAGGACAATAGAGCACTTCAATAACACGATCATGAACCAGATTTCTGATGAAGTGCATGTGTAGCTCAATGTGTTTGCTGCGCTGATGTAGAACTAGATCTTTGGCAAGCTTGATGGCACTTTGATTGTCGCACCAAAGTGGATTAGGCTGCTGCTGCTCGAATCCAAACTCTGAAAGGATCTGTCGAAGCCATAAAGCTTCCTGACTGGCATTAACTGCGGCGCGATATTCTGCTTCTGCTGAAGAAAGAGCAAGAGCTTGGTGTTTCTTACAAGCCCAAGTGACAGGTCCAGATCCCAGAATGAAAACATAACCTGCAGTAGACTTCCGATCATCAGGATCACCGGCCCAATCTAAATCAGTGAAACCAACCAACAAAGGTTTCCCCCCTGTATTGTAATGAATCCCAAACTAAATTGTACCTCGAATATATCGAAGTATTCTTTTTGCTGCTTTCTAGTGACTTTCATGAGGAGTTTGCATGTAACGGGAAACACGACCAACGACAAAGGAAAGGTTAGGACGGGAATGAGTCAAGTATAAAATACTACCAACAAGCTGACGATACAAGGTGGCATCTATTGCAGGGGAAGTACAAGTGGTAGAAAGTTTGACTCCAGACTGGAAGGGAGAAGGGGCTGGTTTACAATCTTCCATGTGGAAGCGATGAATAAGGTCACAAGCATACTTAGACTGGGAAAGAAAGATTCCTTCTTTGGTTTGCAAGACTTGGAGACCAAGAAAATAATGCAAATGTCCAAAGTCTGACATTTCAAATTTTTCTTAAGACTGGATTTCACATGGATTATAAGGTTAGGGTCACTACCAGTAAGGATAAGATCATCAAAATAAAGAACAAGTATGATGAGATGGTTTCCTACTTTCTTGGTATAGACATTGGGGTCAGAATGACATCTAGAAAAACCAGTGTCAAGGAGAAAGCTATCCATTTTGGCATACCAAGCTCTAGGAGCTTGCTTAAGGCCATATAAGGATTTCTTAAGGAGACAGACAAGGCTAGAGTTATTCTGAACATATCCAGGAGGTTGTTCCATGTAAATTTCCTCATGTAAATCACCATGTAAGAAGGCAGACTTAACATCCATTTGATGGACTTCCCAGTTATGTAAGGCTGCAAGGGAAAGAACAAGGCGGATGGAGTTCATTTTTGCTACAGGGGAAAATGTTTCATTGTAGTCAATCCCTTCAACTTGGGAAAAACCTTTGGCAACTAACCTTGCCTTAAGTATTTCAACACTTCCATCTGATGCATACTTAGTTCTGTAGACCCATTTACATCTGACAAGTTTTCTTCCTTTTGGAAGAGGAACAAGATCCCAAGTATTATTCGCCATTAAGGAATGATATTCTTCATCCATAGCTGCATCCCAATCTGGATTTCCTGAAGCTTCTGCAAAAGTTTCGGGATTATGATTCTCGGAAACTTGAGCCAAAAGAGAAAAGGCTCGCTGAAACTGAGAACATGTTCGACATTGATCTCTAGGATCACCGACAAGATCACCAGCTGCTTCACATGTTGAACGGACCCATCGAGGAAGTATTGGTGCTGGTGCAATTGGAGGAACATGAGCAGGCGGAGGTGGATTTTCATCCTCACTATCATCATCATAAATTGGAGTTGGAAACCCGTCAAGGAAGCTGGAAGAATAAGAAGAAGGCACAATCGCCGAATCAGGCTCGCAGGCCAAAGATGGCACACCCGCCAAGTTAGGCTCGTAGGCCAAGAGATTTTCATCAAATTTAACATCTCTTCTAATGATTATATCATGATAATGTGGCTGAAGAATTCTATAACCTTTTACATCTTCAGAATATCCAACAAATATGCACTTTTCACTTTTAGGCTGCAATGATTTCCGTTTTTCATCCGGAATGTGAGCCCATGCTTCACAACCAAACACACGAAAGTGACTTCCATATGGTTTAATTTTACTCCATGCTTCTTCCGGTGTTATATCCTGTAAAAATTTAGTGGGTGTGCGATTAACTATGTAATTTGCACAATTTATGGCCTCAGCCCAATATTGAAGACTTAGTCCCTTAGATTGGATCATACAATTAGCCATTTCTTTTAAAGTGCGGTTCTTCCTTTCAGCTACACCATTTTGTTGTGGTGTAAATGGAATAGTGTGCTGTTGTTGGAGTCCTTGTTCAGTGCAAAAAGTAGTGAACTTGTTGTTAACATATTCTCCTCCATTATCAGATCTTAACTTAATAATTTGATGACCAGATTGTTTTTCAACAAGGGCCTTATAGGACAAGAACATGTTAAATACTTCGCTCTTAAGTTTTAGGAAGTAAACCCAAGTGCGTCTGGAGTAGTCATCAATGAAAGTTAAGAAATATTTGAAACCATAAAATGAAGCAGATGGAAGAGGACCACACAAGTCACTATGCACAAGCTCTATGGGAACCGAGGCGTGCCAAGAGGCACATTTGTCAAAACTGTCCCGATGATGTTTTCTGAGTACACAACCGAAACAAACACCATCCTTGCAAGATACCAGTGGAAGACCAGTCACCATATTGTTTTTACATAGTTGTTGCAATGAGCGATAATTTAAGTGACCAAATCTCTCATGCCAAAGTTTGCTCAAGTTATCACTATGAGCAACAAAAACTGAAGGAAAAGGTGATGACCCAAAGTTGTTAAATTTGTACAACCTGGTAATATCATCAACAGTTCCAGTAGCAAGGATATTTTGAGGATTTTTAAAATCCTTGATTACAACTTGGTGAGGTGTAAACGTCACAGTTTTACCTTCACCTGAATGAGTAATTTGATAGACTGATATCAAATTGCAGGAAATTTTTGGAACACATAGTACATCACTGAAATGACCATTTTCTACTGGAACTGTTCCAGATCCTACAACACTTAGAGATCTATCATCACCAACAAATATTTGTTTGGTGTTACATTCATGCATAGTAGAAAAGATGGCTTGATCCTTAGCCATATGATAAGATGCTCCAGAATCAATGAGCCATTCATTTGAAGTAGAAGATGAAGATGCAGTATAAGAGTAACCAGAAACACAAAGTGCATGTCCATGAGAGTTAGATTCTGAAGACGAATCTAGGCTGATGTGATGCTTCTTCATTGCTGCTTCCAAGGCTGCCATCTTCTTAAAACATTTAGATTCATCATGATTATCTTTCCCACAAAAATTGCAATGATGCTCAGTCTTCTTTCCTTTTTGCTTGGATCCTTTGTCATTTTTTAAAGGAGGAGCTGACTGAGAGGGTTTGGGACCCTTGTTGTTTGGCTTATTATTGTGAGAATTCTGTTTCTTGGGAGGCTTGGACTTTTCTTTCTGTTGGGACAATAAGGCTTTCCCAGATGTATCTGCATTGTTAATTATTCCAAGATGAATGAGCTTATCTTGCTCTCTAATTAAGGAATCACAAAAGGATTCAAGGCTAGGCTCTTGATAGCTAGTTGCTGGCAATGATTCTTTCATGGAGTAGAATATAGATACAAAAACAGAATATGCAGGTCCAAGTTTGGAAAGAATATGATAAATACATTGTTTGTCTTGTTTCTTAATCTTGCATTCTGCACATAATAGTCTAAGAGTTTTATACTTAGATAAATAGTCTTGAATGCATGAAAAATCATTGGGATTTAAGGAAATCAACTCATTCTCAAGTTGATGACCCCGAATTTCATTGTGTTTACCAAACACAGATTCCAACTTTTGCCAAGCTTTATCAAGTTCATCAATGTCAGATATGCGGAATCACAAATCAATAGAGATTGCCATCCCAATCAATCCACGAGCTTCATCACATCTATTTTCCCATTTAATTTTCTTATCATCATCAGTGGGTTCTGTTTCTTTCCCTGAGGTTATCCTGAAAAGTCCCCTACTTCGCAAAACATCCTCCATACGAGATTTCCATGAGAAATAGTTAGAACTTGTAAGTATAATATCACAAGGGGCGGACATACTGTAAAATACTAGCTTAAAGAATATAAACTAACTGTCTGGATGCAAGGAGCTCAAAAAAATATGCGGTTTTAAAAAAAACGGCACTTAAAACTGATTCTGGGTGATGAAGTTATGCTTGATCAAAGAAAATGTTGAAGATGTCTCCAATAGTGACGTGGCAGATATTAACTTGATCAGCTAAAAAAAAAGAAGCCCCCTCTTCCCAAAATCAACCTTTGACAATCACTTTTACAATAAAGTTGCTTTGAAGTGAATCACTTTTATAGAATAAGTGATGTTCACTTTTACAATAATGTGACTTTTAAATAGTGCGGCAATAAATTAAAAGACTTAAGTGACTCATTTTTATTTTATTTTATTTATGTGAGATGCACTTTTACAATAAAGTAACTTGAAAATAGAAATTGCATGCACTAAAAAGTAGCTTGATAAGACTTGAACTCAAGACTTATCAAGGTGTAAAGCAACTTTGGACCAAGTGAGCTAAGTTTAAAAGGTACGTAAAACTATGGAAAGAGGAAGGTTTTTTTTTTTTACTCTTCTCTCTCGTTTTCTGTGCTTGCTTTCTTTTCCTGCAAATCACAAAAAAAACGAAAAACAAAAACAATTTTTTTTTTCCACACAGTGGGGTTAGATCTTGGTTAGCTTACTCGGAAAGTCTATGTTTTCAATTTTTCTCGCTGTTTCTAATTTGTCATGATCGCACAAGGTGCACGACAAAGAGCATACGTAGCCGAGAAGACAAGGAAAAAAAACTTTCCCTCACTGTTTCTGATTCGTCGCGATCGCGCAAGGTGCACGACAAAGAGCATACGTAACCAGGGATGGCAATAGTCCAAGACTAAAACAAAGAGATCTATTTATAATACTGATAAAATATGAGAGATTTAAAAAAAATAAAACAAATCCGTCACTGTAACATTATACCTTCATATTTGCCGAAATGGGTGTTTCTGGAACAAACAGAAACGATTTTCGGTGAAACGAAAACTATTTCCAAATGGAAACGATGCTCCGGAAGCAATGGAACAGCTCCCACATGCCACAAATGAATAGAAAATCTAGAACCAGAAACCCTTAAAAATTTTTCGGCAACACCGGTTCCAGATCTTGATCAAAACCGAAAGCGACTCTTCATAAAAGCTCTGATACCATGTTAGGGTACACAGGGTACTCCCAAATGACCGAACACCAAGAAAAACCACTTCACACAAACAGATCACAGATTAATACACCAATGTTTGTCACATGGTTAAAACCCTCAAGAGGGAAACAGTCCACGGTCCCAGCCAAATAGCTACTTGGAGCAATTTATTATGCAAAAGAAAGAAAGTTACATGAGCTTCTCATAATCGATCAACTAGCTAAGGACCCTCTATGCTCTTTAAATAGAGATCATAGACCAATCAGGTGTTAAGCCACGGATCTATGGTAGGTATGATCTAAGAGAAGTTGAATCGTCGGATCACTCTATGTCTAGAGCATATCGTGACTGTCGGATTAGAATATTTACAAATGCATACTAATGCATCCTAAAGAAACACACTTTTACCTAACGGATATATTGCACAAGTTGATCTTAACTAACTCCTAAGTGTCTAAATGTCCTAACAGTTAAGAGAGTGGATTTCAAAGCCCAATCCTATAAAAGGAAGGCATATAAGGTGAATTAGGAAGGACAAGTAAGAAAAGAAAAGGCATCCTGTAGGATTTGGAGGCTAGATAGAATATTTTTCATATCAAGAGTTTTGGTGATCATTAGCTTTGATGGAGAAGGATGGTTTATAGAAAAGGAGAAAGGGATTCAACTATTATTTGGTTGTAATCCCTTTCATCCTATTTTTAATATGATGCAATTCAATTTTCCCCAAATGTTGTGATTGAATCTAAGTATTTTTATATGTTCTTGTCAATGTTTGGTAGATAGATTTCAAGCTTTTTCAAATTTTTCCAAAGGATAGAGGTAAGGAACTAGAAAGCTAGATGCGAATGGAGGCCTAAAGACCATGGATTCTAAAGTAGAGGGATCTTCCACAAAGGACACGCTTCAATAGGTAATCTCCTTTCTTCCTCCCCTCTTTGAAAAGACTTAGAAATTTTAGGAAGCTTTTAATTATTGCATGTATTCCGTCGATCAGGATTCACCTCCCTATAGTGAATGTTAGATTGGGTTGTAGACATGTCCCTAAAGAGAAATATAATAAAAAATCCTATATACTTATGACCAATATAACTGATCTCTTCTATAAATATAATTTGCAGCAATATTCTACACTATGGCCATTCAGAGATAGATTGTTTATGTGTAACCCACCATCTAGTGGGTGTAGCTTTCAACACAAAGTCCAAGGAATACAATTGTTTTGATTCTATAATTTTTTCTCCAAAATCCACCAAAAAATATGAAAGGTTGGGTAAACCTTCATATGTAGGAAGCTCCCTTGCCTCGGTTCCTACTCGTCGCATAAATATTATAATTCTTGTGCATCTTCACATGGAGACTTCATGCAGCTAGTTCTACCAATTTTCTAATGCACTTCCTGAATCAGATGTGCAAGATCTTACACTCTACCAACTCAACTTTCCATTAGCTGTTGGATTTATATAATCATCTCTTAAATACATGATATTATGTAGTTGTTCCAGGTAATTTCCTCAGCCTTCACTATTCATTGGCTCGACATATCTCTGCCCTTTGAGTGGATCAATTGGTGCGACCACCCTTATTTCAGAATCTTCAAATGACAAGATTCTTTTCTTAAAATTAATTATGGTATTATAATATATCGCCCAATCTATTCCCAAAAGTGTAGGGTATGCATTTGTGACATCGACAATGTCGATCGGTTCAAATTCTGCATATGTCCTCAAGCCTTCAACTTTGACATGTACTTGAGTTAGTATAAAAATGGGTAGATCATTTGATCGATTCGCAAGCCTTAGCTGAATGGGAGACCAATCTAGTCATGGATTATTCATGCTTTCCCATGTTTGTCTTGCTAGTATATTGACATTTGATCCTAGATCTAAAATGATATAGTCCATATCATAATCTCCTATCTCTGCAAGCATTCGCAGTTCACGACCAGTTTTTAATCTCTTACCGATAAGGTTAACTCTTTTTTTAGGTTGCAGGTCTTTTGGAGTTTGTTCTCCAAGTGCTGTCAATTCTGCGACAACATCTATATCATGGATTAATGCCAAACAATTTTAGAAAAAATATTTAAGTTTTCTAACCTTTTTCATTGGCTGCTTCTGGAGTAATTTTTCAAATATTTTGGGATTATCCTTTACTTGTCCAGATATTGGCAGTTAATTGGTATGAACAAACTATGGTCAAACAACCAAGAATACTTCCTTCTCCTTCTGGACATCTAATGGGACTTTATTTTGTGTCACAGGTCGCACCTACAGTTGTCAGTGATGTGTATTTTGGTCTGCTCTCGTCACAACACCTCCTTTTGTAACAACAACAATGTTTCATTCTCTTGGCTCAGCAGAAATAATATGAATGTTTTGGTTGGGGTTCATATTTTGATTCTGCATAGGGTTGGGATTTCCCACATTTCTATCCTACCATTTCGCCATCAATTACATATATTGTTCGACAGTATGATAAAATTCTTTACAATATGTACATGTTTTCGCAGGACTTTAGCAATCTTGGGAAAAGTGTCATGGATTTCCATAGTTACAACATATGACTTGGCCTCTTCCTCGACCAAATCCTCCTCCCCGTTGTTTTCCTCACCCTCAAAAATTTCCACCCCCCCATTTTGTTGAGGGTATTATTGTTGTGGAGGATACTAATTCTATTGATATTGTGGTTGAGGATATTGTGGTTGTTGATATTGTGGTGGTGGATATTGAGCAAGATGATATTGAGGATCTGCTCTTTCAACTTGCATCTACCCATCATTTTTCATCGAGTAGGTATCCACTGTCTTTTCTTGCTGCAGCTAAAGTGCTCTGCAGTCTTTCTTATCGTTTCCTATTGATTTACAAAATTTACAGTACAGACTAGATGGTGTACTTACAATATTATGTAAATACAAATGGTCTTCAAAATTATGGCCCCTAGTCTAACATATTTTACACCAAGGCATCCTTTGGTTTTTTATCAGGTTCGACGCTCCTGCTGCGACATAATTCATGAGAGTTGGAAAATTGTCCTTATGGTGTCTATATTTCTACATCTTGTACACCATATCTCTTCTTGAAATTTCTTTCCTTTCTTGTTTTCCTATAGCTGCACCATAAGATTGGTCAACTGTGACTGAATATGCATCATTCCTGCACCGGTTTATCCAATCAACGAGGATTATAGCTTCATTTCTATTTCCAAAGGTTCTATCTGTGACAAAATATTATGTTCCATCAATGGGATATGGATGTGTAGAAACAAGGAGGAAATGAACCACTCCTTATGCTATACATCCAACATCTGGAAGCTTAATTTGGTCATTAATGTCTTGAATCTTTGGTCAAAGTTCCAAACATACTCTGTAGGTAGATGCTTGATTTCTTTGATATTAGTAATTCACTACGATTCAGACTTCAGATTTATAAACTCATCTATCATTCCCACTCGAATATGGTCGAGTGTTTTCTGGGAAAATCCTACTAGCACTATGGAAAATTTCATGTACCAGTCTATCACACGACCTCACAAAGTCATGATCATCTGTGCTTTCTTTATGTTCTCATCTTGGATCTATCGCACAGTCCATACAAATTCACAGAGAAACCAATGTTGCTTCGGGTCTTCTAACCCATTTCCGTTGAATATTGGCAACTTAATGTTGGCCCCAACTATTGTATTAACTGTTTGTACGTTTGAAGAAAAAAATTGACTAGTCGGACTCCCTTGTCCACTATTTACAGCATTATTACTACTTGTATTTACAAATCCACTTGTAGATAAGTCTCTATATCTTACCTTTGGTGATGTGCATGGTGCTGTAGGTGTGTTGTATCCGCATTCTGGATCTAGAGCTTCCGTTGATTCTTCTGATTCTTCTTCTCCTTTGGATATTGGTTGACATTCTTCTTCTTCTTCATTGCAAGACACTTCATCCAAGTACAACACAAGCTCATAGTCTTCTTCTTCTTTGGTCGTGTTGCAACTCTCTCTTTCTAACAGAGTTTTTCTTCACTTTCTAGACCGAAATTTTCTTCCACTTCTTAAATGAATAGTTTCTAGTTTAGTTCCACTATCTCCATGGAACATATCAACTCATTTTGTGCCATTTTTCATAGATTTTTGCTACAACATACCCACTTTTTTGTGCACATCTTCCATCTTATCCCATTCATAAAATACCTTTTTTGCATACACACATTTTTATCCACATCTTTAAAGACGAAAAATATCTACAGTGGGGTCCTTGAAAAAAAATCACTATGCCTTACTATATGAGGTTATTGTGTCAACAAAAAACTCAATAATGTATCCCTCCAAAATCTCGTTTATCCAAAAATATACAGCCCTCGACACAGGGTTGCTCACATTTTTCAGTCGCTCAATCAACTAAGGATTCAACTACATCGATTCTCTTCCTTGGGAAATTTATTTGTTGGGTTTCCAACTTAAACAACCACTCATGCAACACAATGGGAAACTTGAAAAATAAAATTTTGTGGATATATGTATGGAGGTACCAACCTAACCACTCTGTTGGGTTCCACCTAGATCCTTCGCTTTATTCTCGTGCTAATTCTAATGCTTTGAAATCCACTCAATATTGGATTTTTGGTTTCATTGATTCCCACAACATATCCCTCACTTAAATGATTCAGTCCCAGGAAAAGAACCATTTTTTGGATTTATTTTTCCTCTTTAAACCCTAACCTAGGTTCATTCCCTTATGCTTAGCACAACAAACCCCAATATATCGGCCCGATTGAGAAAATCCCATTCGAAAATACCTGCTATGCAGATGTAGTCTCACCCGAGATATGTTTCTATGGGTAAATTCAAGAACCAAGTTTCTACAGTTGGGTGGGGGATTTATGGTACCTCAGTCATTATCCAAGGAACTCAACCAATCCCATGGGTGTATTAGTTATTCTTTCTATGAACAGTTAGACCGCAACCCAACATCTCCTTCAAAACTAATATAACAACAACCCCAGTGTATCATAAATGTATTCAACTTATAACAGTGTGACTGATATGCATCTATTCATTCATAATAAAAATATAAGCATTCATTCAACTCAACATATATATAGGTACTCAAACACATTCAACTCAACATCTATACAAGTACTCAAACACATTCAATATTCACAAATATACACTGAATTTAATGCGGAAACCCATCCGGGAAAAACCACAAAGGTGCTCCTCATCTAGCATGAGAAATATATGCACCTTTTGTCTGCGCACTAAGCTGTAGACTTTGTTCTAGATATTCTTCCTTATATATAGAGGATCTTTCTCTCCTCTCATTCTCTCATATATTCTATCTCTGGTCTTTCTCTACTAGACTCTACTATTGATCCACACATAGCCTGAATCGACTCAGTCTCTTCTACACCCATGTGCACTCAGCTACAAGTTATTCAAGTCAATGCACTTATCAAAGAAATAGAAACACTTATGATCATACCCAAGGCTAACAAACACTAGAGAGATAAAAAATCTTAGAGGCTAACATTCTAATAGTGGAGAAGCTAACCTACATACAGCTTGGGTTCTTCCTTTTATAAACTCTTTACATATCGCTATCTTAGCCGACTTCATACAGTTATCCTAACAAGTTGTCTTTTCCATTATAGCGACACATGAAAATAGGCACTAATGGTATGACTTACAAATATACCTTCGTACGTGTGACTTCCACCGTCTCTAGCCAACCTCGTACCCACGATCCTTCTGTCCTATTTATTTCTAACCATTGTGGCACTGCATTCCTTCTAACATAGCTCCACTACGCCACATTCTTTCTCTGTCATGTCCTTTCCTTCTATTGCACATATTTCTTCTATCGTGGATTCCTCTTCTATTACACATATTCCTTCTGCTTCCTTCTTGTCACTAACTTTTTCGCAACTCCTTTCTCTTCTTCTCCTTCTTCTTTCATCTGTTGTTTCCTCTATCACTACTCCTTTCTCTTCTTCTCATTAATCCCTTCTCCATACTTAGGAAAAATTATAAGTGAATTATGTGTTCCTTTCCCTAATCCCGACACCAAGATAAAGACAAATTGATTCACATGGGAGTGCTTCAAATCTCCAAGAATCTAGCACTCTTAGCTGGAAACTCTAGCAATGTGCAAGAAAGAGGGAAGAAAAAGGGGTAGGATACCAAAAATACTGATTCAAAGCCAAAAGAGAATTAGAAATATTCATATGGAGCCTTAGGTTCCAAGAAGAAGAAGAAATTTGAGAAGGTGAAATGTTCCTATTGTATGAGAGGTTTTCATCCAGAGAAGCAATGCATGAAGAAAACCATTGATAATTTGTCAAATCTCCTTGAATAGAACAATGTTTCTCTTCCTCAAAGCACAAGAAATTCTGAAGAAGGACAATAGATAGAAAGACATGAGAGATTCCATGCCTTGAAAGAAAAACTCACTCAATCAAAGGATTATCTAATAGAATATGGAGCATCCAACCACATGGTTGTCTCCAAGGAATCCTTCACCACTCTAGATCTCTCAGGAGGACCTAGCATTTATATGGGAGATGATTCTCATATCCCAACTATTGGGATATGTTCTATTAAAATCCATCATGGAGAGTTCAAGAATGTACTCTATGTTCCCTCTCTTGCAACAAATTTGCTATTTGTTTAACAGATGGTTCATACAGGCTCTACAATAGAGTTACATTCCATTTTGACACAGTAGAAATCACTGAATCATCTACTGGAAATATCATTGCGAAAGGGTTTGCTAATAATTCATCTAAGGCATATGAGTTCTCCCATTTCTTTCCTACTTCACATCCGACATATTTATTGAATCATGCCAATAACACAAGAAATTTGTGGCATGAGATAATTGGTCGTCTAAAATTCAAATATCTCCTGCAACTTCAAAATGACAAATTTGTTGAGGGATTTCCACTCATGGAAACACCAGATGGAGTATGTCCCGGTTGCTTGGTATGTAAGCATACAGAGAAGAGATATGAACTTGGGAAGGCAAGGAAAGTTTCCTCTACACTTGATCTGATACATAGTGATGTATCAGGAATAATTCCTACAACATAAATCAATGGATCCATGTATTTCCTAGCTTTTATTGATGATTGTTCAAGGTTTTGTCTGGTATATTTTATGAAGAAAAAATCAGAGGTATTCAAAACTTTCAAAGTTTTTAAAGCCTTGGTAGAAAATAGCTTCAGAAAGAAGATAAAGTTCATTAGATATGATAATGGAGGTGAGCATGTTAAAAGATATTTTTAGAAGTTATGTGAATCAAAAGGGATTCAAATGGAACAATCAGTTCCATACACACCATAACAGAATGGTGTGGATAAGAGGAAAAATAGATCATTGAAAGAGATGGAAAACTATCTTCTCAAGGAAAAGAATATTCCTCCTTCTATATGGGTTGAGGTTGTAAAATATGCTTCATATATTCAGAATAGGGTGCCTCACAAATCAGTGATTGGGGCCACTCCTTTTGAAGAAATATCGGGGCATAAGCCCAATGTCTCACACTTGAGAGTTTTTGGTTCCAAAGCTTGGTCCAGAATCCCTATTTACAAGAGAAAGGCCTTCCAATCCTAGAGTATTGAATGCATATTGTTGGGATATGTTGAGGATGCTATGGAAGATAAATTGATCGAAATTGCAACAAGGAAGTGTTTCATAGAGCACATTGTGCAATTTGAAAAAGATCAGTTGCATTATCCACCACGATCCAAAGTAGAGGAAGGTATAAACACTCTTCCATTTCCATTTGATGATGATATATTATCTCATATTTCAGATTCAAAAGATGAGGACCAATATTAGCATGATCTTGATATTGAGGTTGTACCTTAAGAGAATCTAGATCCATTCAACTCCTATTCCAAATCAAAGACCTAAATGGACCCAAAATCTCATTGAATAAGATGGGAATGGTGTTGAAAATCTAGATGAAAGAAGAATAATGCGGTCCCATTATAAGAATGAACATTTTTCACTCTCCCAAATAGATTCTCTATCTCCATAGCAGTGCAAAAAACTTTAAGAAAGATGTTACTTGATGATAAAGACTTATCCACAATCTGGCTCACTGAAGAACAAAATGGATCATTCCATTCCTCCTCCAGAAAGAAGAAACAACATTCATTAGATCGAAAGAATATTGAGAGGTTTACATGCACGGTCCCAAGATGCTGATGCATAAAAGAACCATGATTCTACATCTCCATAGAGTTGAAAATTGCAGTAATTTTTTCACAAGTTTTTATTCAAAGAGAAAAAATTTCTCCTAAGTATGGAAGCTTGTTTCTTGATTACCTGATTATTTTGAGGGGGGTTTCCCATGAGGTTTTCCATATATTCCTTATTTTATTCAGAAGTGTTTTATTTAATTTAGAATATATGGGTGACTTTTGGCTTGTCCAAATTTAGGATTGAGGGTGGGTGTTAGGATTAATTATTCCTCCTTTGTCCAATATAGTATATTTGGTTAATTTACCTAACTTAAGAAGTTATTATCATTGTACCAGAGTATGGGGGACACAACTAGAGGTTATATTCCACTTACTACATGCGCATGCATGAGTTTATGTGCCTTTGGGACCAATCCCTACATTATAGGATCCCATTACGAGTGCCACCGGCAACCTCCATCAGTTGGTTGTGGTAGGTAAGCAGTTATGATGAGTTGTCCTCCAGTTACATTAAATTAGATCACTATCAGTTAGCCAAGCACTAGTTTTGCATGCATGCAGGGAAAGTGTCTCCTTTTTTCATCCTACCTCATCAGTTAACTGATTATAGATTGATTTAGACATCCGGAGTTAGATTAGTGATCTAAAGATGTGATTTTTACACACCGAGTTAGCAGATCAGTCAGGTTTAGTTGGTAGATTTGAATCCTATCCACAGTATTAGAATTCTATTTATTGTAACACCATTTCATTACTGACTAATGAATGAATATTAATGTTCTGATTATCTGAACAATTCTAGTCCAATTAATCTACAATTTGTGTCATGAATTCTTTGCTCAGTGTACATTCATATTGATTATTCCATTGCATAATTTCTTTCCAATAGCTATCGTATTGGTGTGTAGATTTATGGTTCTCAAATTTAACAAATGGAAGAAGTGAAAGCAATGCTACATGACCAGGATATTCCTATGCACCTTTGGGCAGAAGCAACAAGGACAACTTTGTATGTGAAAAATCGTACTCCTCATTGAGTACTTGATAATAAAAATTTGGAAGAGTATTTCTTAGGAGAGAAACTAGAAGTCAACCATCTTAGAATATTTGGTTTCCCGATGTACATACATATCCAAAAGGAGAAGAGGACCAAGCTCGATCCTTCTGGGAGGAAGGGTATATTTGTAGGATACAGTGATGCATAAAATGACTACTGAATATACTTCCCAGGATTCAAGAAGATCGACATCGATATATATGTAACCTTTGCTAAATACTTGGCATACTTCAGATCTGGGAGGATACCTATTCAAGAGGTCGATGAACTTGAAGAAAGGAGAGTCCGAGACATGGAAATGGGAGAAGAAATTCTAGAAGAACATGAATATCATGACATGGCAGAACCACAAGAGTTGGTAGAGACACTTTTCGAGAAGGAATCCCAAAAGAAAAATCAGCATGGGCACGGGAGCTCATACAAGAAGCAGAAAGGTGTGGCACTCTAGAAGGAATGGCATAGAGAAAGGAAAATGCCAAAACCTTGCAACAGCTATGTGGCCTTGCTATGTGATATCATTGACAAGGAACCTTCCACCTATTAAAAGAAAGAAAGAATGGAAGGATGCCATCATCGAGGAGTATCAGTTGATCATGAAGAATGATGTTTGGGATATAGTTATGAGACCGAAAAAAAAGTCGATTGTGAATTAGAAGTAGATCTACAAGATCAATCATACTGCAGATGGAAGCATCGAGAAATACAAGGCAATATTTGTAGCACGACGATTCTTATAGAAAGAAGTCATAGAATACAAAGAGAAATTTGCACCCATGGTGAAGTACACTTCCATTAGGACCATACTTTCATTAGTTGTAGTTATGAAATGGAAGATACACCAGATGGATGTCAATACAACATTCTTGAATGGTGTACTCAAGGAGGAAGTGTACGTGGAACAACCACAAGGATTTGAGCCACATGCCAGGAAGAATCGTGTGTGCAAATTGAATAAGTCCTTGTATGGATTGAAATAGGAATCAAGGACATGGTATGGTAGTATGGATATCTTCTTGATGAGCCAAATATTTACCAAGAGTAAAGAGGATTTGAAAATTTACTTCAAGGTTGAAGGAGGAATACCAATAATGATCCTTGTTTATGTCGATGACTTGTTTCTGACATGCGAGGATGAACTCATTAAAGATGCAAGGAGGAGACTTACTACAGAGTTCGAGATGAAATACCTAGGGATGATACACTACTTCTTAGGCATGGAGGTGTGGCAGAGTGTAGATGGGATTTTCCTTCATCAAGGAAAGTATATAGTGGATATTCTGAAGAGATTCAGGATGCTGGACTGTAAGGTGATAGCCACACCGATGGAATCAAACTTGAAGCTTCTGTGTGATGATTCATCAAAGTTGGTTGATGCCACAATGTATTGTCCTATGATTGGCCCATTGATGTATCTGACGAATACGAGACCTGACATATGCTTTGTTGTGAACACCTTGAGCTAGTTCCTTATGGATTTTAGACATGTTCACCTGATAGCTACAAAGCATGTATTGAGGTACCTAAAGCGTACAGTGGATTATGGGCTCAAGCATGATACAAATTAGAATATTAACCTACACAATTTTGTTGATTCAGATTATGAAGGTAGTGCCACTAATATGAAGAGCACTTTGGGTTGATGCTTCATTTTAGGATCTGAAATGATCTCCTAGTTTATCAGGAAGCGTTCTTGTGTGGCACTGAGTACAGTTGAAGCAGAGTATGTTGTCTCTTGCTCGACTAGTTGCGAGGAAATCTAGTTGGGAAAGCTACTATCTAACTTGTTTGATCTCCAATTAGACGTGACTTGTATCTTCTTCTATAATAAAATTTGTGTGAATTTTTCTTCAGAGAACCCTATGTTCTATGACAAGTCTAAGCACATAGAGATAAAGTTCTACTATATCAGGGATATCATGTAGAGAGTAGAAGTGAAGCTCTGGTACGTGCAATGGACGAGCATATAATCAATGTGTTCATCAAGCATGTATCCATAGTGAATTATGAGTACTTCATAGAAATAATTCATTTGATCCACAACGATACCCCTCGAAAGAGGCAGTGATGAATTCTAGCATAGCTAGAGAGGCTGGTTGGTCTAAGCGTAAAATACTGGCAAAGATCATAGGTTTCTCAGATGTAATCAGTCCTATAGGTTCTCCTTGTATGTAATAAGTCTTGGGAAAGATAGCAGGTTATCGTTGGATGTAATCAATCCTTATATGTTTCTATGATAGAAATAGAGAGAGACCAGAAGACATAGATGCATGATATCTCACATGGGAAATGAAACAGGTTGTCCGAGTGAAAACGACATTGGTGTAGCAGTTTGATAAGATGTAATCAGTCTTGTAGGTTTTATGAGTGTAAATATGAGTCCTGGTGTGATACTTAGGTTACTCAAATGGAATCAGTCCTGAGATAGGTTATCTAAATGCAAATATGAGCCCTAGCATGTATGCAAGTTATTCATATGTAATAAGTCTTGTGGCTTATTCGAGTGTAAATATGAGCCCTGGCGTGGTAGGTAGGTTACTTGGATGTAATAATCCCTGAAGGTTGTCTAAACTAAAAAGGTCCTGGACATAGGTTGTTCAGATTTAATAAGTCCTTGAGGTTGACCTAGAAGGTAAAATACTTGGTGTAGCAGGTTGTTCACTCGTAATAATTCCTTACATATATATTTATATATGTTTGTGTGTTCCCATGTTGGAGATGATAAGGTCACGAAGCACTTGAGGTGCACCTAGGAATTTATTCTATGATGGTAGAATGCAGTTTGACCTTGCAGAGATGTAATGAACTTGGTATGCTCCTAGGAGATTCTTGTATAGTATATGTTACAGGTTTTCTTAATGACATGAAAGATCCTAGCATACTACTATGGTGATAGAAGGTAGGTGGTATGCATCTGGGCTGTGCTCTGTTTTTTTTTTATGCAAGAAAAAATAAATGATATGGATACGATGAGATAAAGGTAGGTGACACAAGTTATTGTCATGGCAATGTAAAGAAGGTCTTGGACTATTCCTATGCAATGGCTTACTCATAGATGCGATGAAGACCTAGATGAGGACTAGGCCTACACCCAACATGAAAAAGGGTTGGTGCTGTAGAAAATTTCGATGACAGATAGTACCTTTCAATGATAAATAAGAATATGATGATGGAATAAAGTATGATGATGACTCTGTGATGATTACTAGACTAGATGCATCGATGACTTTGGAAGAGAGAGAATACCTTCCTAGTTAAGAGGGAGTGTTGATGTATTTGTAACTTCAAAATATATTATGATGTATATTATCATTATATGTTTTTGTACCCCCATTAGATATGTGTTTTCCTCCTTTAAATATTCCATTATTTTCTATGGACCTTGAGGTATAGCCTCTGTTGTAAGTCGGGGCAATAGTCCCGAGTGAAACATCAGGTAATGTATTTTTGGATTATCTCTAGGAGAAGTCAGACCTGTTAGAGTAAGAGGTCGAAACCAGTTATGTAATAGGTCAGTCACTTGATTAATGTAAATAGGGAGGTTCCCTCCCTCATTTATACACACCTCACACTCACTCAAGTTCACATGAGAGAGAGAGAGACATAGAGAAGAGATATATAGTTGTTGGAGACTTCTTATTACTGGGATTGTTCATCTTATGACAAAATATTTGTGACTGTACTATTCTGATGATGTTTGGGGGGTTTTCTCCTTTATGGTTTCCCCAATGAAATGTTGGAATATATTAAACCCACTCATAACTTAGGATAAAATAATTAATCATTATTTGATTAATTATTTACCCACTAGCTTAATTAGTTGGCATCCACTTGCACCTTAAATTCAATACATGCCATCTATATCCTAGGAATGATTGATTTCTAATTCTAGGTTGATATTGACCACCTTTTAACCATCTAGATTTAGTATACAACACTTTACAACAGATTCTGCTTTATTCTACTTTATTATGCTTTTCCTGCTTTTCTGTGGATAAGGTAAAGCTAGTCAAACTAGGAAACTGGGTGCTTTTGTTGCCAACCCATCCTTCATGAATTTTCCTCCATTTTATAGGATTAGCATTTTTTTTCCATATCCTTGAAAAATCAATCATGCTTTTTCCAATTCGTTAGGTCCTTGATATATTTGGGAAGTGCTTTAGCCACCTATGGGGGTTTGCTATATTTTGGTAAGTCAACATTTTTGAGCTTTATGAGTTGTCTCCATACAAATCTATTTTCCTATGAGGGATTTAATATTTATGTACACTTTTATTCATAATTATTCAATGGAAGGATACACACCAATATTGATCTCTTCATTCATGTGATTCAGTCTCTTTTCTTCTCTCTATTTTTCTTGTGTTTGCTTGTGAGAATTATTAGTAGCAAGATCTATTTCCTGTGCTTCTGCTTAACATCATTGCTCATGGAATTGATATATTATTTATACATGGTATTAGAGCTATATGGAGCACAAAATTTCCATATTCTACATGGTATCAAAGAAGAAAGGTTGATCAAGTTCTACAGAGTTCAGGAACGCATCCAGTCTCCTATCCCTCTCTGAAGAAGAGATTGTCTAGCTTACAAGATTTTCTCCTAGTTTGTTTTGCAGGCTATAGAGAATTTCTTCTTGAGCACATCAATTCAGAAATATGGATTCTCCTTCATCAATAATTCTTACTTCCTTCAACTACCACGAATGGGAAGCCAAAATATCCATTCTATTGCACAATAGAGGATTGTACAAAGTTACTCTAGCTTTGGAGAATGAGCCCAATGCTGTGTTGAGAAAGCTAAGTGGAATAATAGGTTGGATGAAGCCTATGGATTTCTTTTCCTCTCTATTTATCTTGATCTACTCTTTCATCTAGATGGTTTCACCACTCCAAACCAAGTATGGACTCAGCTAGAGTCTCTCTTTGGAGTTCAAGATAAGCTAAGAGCGCATCAATTGGAGATTGAGTTATTCTCACTGAATCCAAGCAATTTCGAATATATTGAGGGTTTATTCACCAAGTTCAAGTAATTTGTTTTAATGCTCAATAAATGTGGTATTGAGAAAGAATATGATCAATTAATCCTTTCCATTCTTTCAAAATTGGGTCCTTATTACTCATTTTTTGTGTCTACTTTTCATGCTACTAGGCTTGCTGTTCCTAAGTGGAAAATGCCTTCTTTAAATTCTTTTCTTGATTAACTAACAAAGGAGAAAGATAAATTGATCCATATGGGTGTCCTTAATTCTCCCAAGATCAAGGATCATGCTCTCTTGGTTCAAGGAAAAAAGAATGTCAAATCCAAAGAAAAGCAAATTGTGAAGAAGCCAAAGTCAGAAATTGAAGATGAACATTCTTATGAAGATTCAATGAAGAAAATTAAGAAGAAAGAGAGAAAATACAAGTGTTATTATTGAGTAAATGGTTTTAATTCATATAATAATTGTTTCAAGAAGAATATGGACATCATGTATTAGCTTCTTGATAAGCACAAGATCGAAGTTCCAGAAGAACTAGAAAACCCTGTTGATTCCTCAGAACAATGTCGAACTGCGTAGTTCCAAGGTGATATAACTTATGATTTGAGTTCTACAGTTATATCCCTTTCTCATGTATCTGATATATATTTAGTATATGATATATAAGAGTCATAAATATCATATCCTTTCTTTGATTATCCTCCTCTCAGTCTACTAGATTCATCTCCCAAAAATTGTGATTTTTCACTAGATGTTGACTTCTCTTTGAGCAGATATTCCTCACAAGATTGTATATCTGATTTAGAATATTTTTTGCAGGATGATATTAATGTCATGACACATATAATACCATCATCCATACCATCTACCATACCTCTGAATAATCCTAATACTATACAAATCCCAAGTTCACTAGTTGATTCCTCATTGGTCTCTAATGCAATGATATTTATCTTACATGGTTTGAAGTATTTCCTATATTTTAGTGGTTGGTTATCCATGTCATTAGTAATATTTGGACTGATATTAAACATGTTTGGATATTTTTTAAACACTTATTGTTAATATATTATGCCCATCCATCATTCAGAATTTTACACCTATTAGTTTTACCTAGTTGCTCATAATTTTCCTAGTCTAGCCCTATATACTCATGGAGCCACTGAATCCTTTGTATTTTCTGTTACATATGCTAATATTTATGATATATAATATTTTTATCAGCCTCATATAATATATATACAGGTGATACATCATATTGGAATATTGACATGTGATTCACATCACAATTTTGCAGCTATTCAGGGAATTGGGTGTGAAATAAATTGTCTTAATTTTTGTACTCTTTGGGAAGGAGTATGCACAGATCTATTTTCCATTTCATATTATGTTTGAATATCATATTTTTCCATCATAAATAAGCATTCATATAATTCTCCTACTTCATCAGATGATGAGATACAAGGAGTCTCTCCTCTTCCTTCTTGCATGTTCTACACTCCAGCACATGATCATGGAGTTCATGATTTCTTCAACAAGTCTTCCATCCAGAAGCAGTTCACTCAATTAATTCAAGTGAATATAAGGATATGTTATTTCAAAATTGTGTGCCTTGTCCTTTCTTGAGGGAGGATTTTCCCCATGTGGTTTTGCTCTTTCCTCACTTTTCTGGACATAATAATCGTTAAAGGGTGACCATAGCCTTTATGCTGGGCCCTATATGCATCTATATTTTTTGACATACCATCATCAAGTCAGACTTATAGGGGGTGTTGGAATGTATTGAATCCACTCATAGCTTAGGATAAAATAATTAATAATTATTTGATTAATTATTCATCCACTAGCTTAATTAGTTGGCATCCACTTGTACCTTAAAGTCAATACATGCCATCTATATCCTAGGAATGATTTATTTCTAATTTTGGGTTTATCTTTTTGACCATCTATAATTAGTATACAACACTTTATAGCAGATTCTGCTTTTCCTACTTTTCTGTGGATAAGGTAAAGCTAGTCAAACTAGGAAACTGGGTGCTTTTGTTTCCAACCCATCCTTCATGAATTTTCCTCCATTTTCTAGGATTAGCATGTTTTTTCCATATCCTTGAAAAATTACTCATGATTTTGCCAATTCTTGAGGTCCTTGATAGATTTGGGAAGTGCTTTAGCCACCTATGGGGGTTTTCTATATTTTGGTAAGTCATACTTTTTGAGCTTTATGAGTTGTCTCCATACAACTTGATTTTCCTATGAGGGATGCACTTTTTATGTAAACTATTATTCATAATTATTCAATGGAAGGATACACACTAATATTGATCTCTTCATTCATGTGATTCAGTCTCTTTTCTTCTCTCTATTTTTCCTGTGTATGCTTGTGAGAATTCTTAGTAGCAAGATCTATTTCCTATGCTTCTTCTTAAAATAATTGCTCATGGCATTGATCTATTATCGCTACATGAATTTTTTTTGTCTTGTGTCTATGTTCTATCTTATGCATGTTGTTGTACTTGTTATTCTTTCAAATAATGATCCTAACTAATCTAATAAGATCTAATAAAAACTAACATGGAAGAGCCTTCTCATGCATACCATGAGAGGGATGTTCCTCAAAAAATTTATCAAGAACGTCAAAACTTTAAACTCATATATGACCTTGATAATACTGAAGCTTGATTATGGAAGGAGAGTTAGATCGAGGACTAAAGGTGGAGTCAATACCCTATTTATCTCAAACTACATTTGAGTGATCCTACTATTTACTATCATATTCATCCAAATCAATGACTTGTTGTTGTTTATTTCCAGACCCATTTACATGAACATCCCCTAGTCATGAATTGAACTTTGATGGTTGGCCCCTTGCCATGCTATGAGTGACCCTTCATGTACCTATATTGTCATTGCATTTAGCAACCTAAACATGACACTTACTAATTCTTAGTTATAGGGTGTGGGGATCTATTGAGTTGGTCAACAAGATCCTTACCTTTCCCTCTCTTATTAATTTTAGTTTTGAATATGCTCATGCGAGCATTAGTCTGAGAATCTTGAAATTCAAGGGTATTATTTGCAGGAGTATACTCAACATAAGACTTGGGGTTTTGAATCATATTGTTAAGAACCAAGGGATTGGAATATTGATTTTCCATAACCCTAATAAATGAAACCCTAATGTTTCCATTAACAATCATTTCCCCATTGGTATGGGATTGTTCAGGAATTTAAATGAAATGATTCCTAAGTAGGAATCGATCCCATGTGTCATTCAACTTAGCTAGTCTAGCTACCAAAAGTATCTTAATGAAACCGTGGTGAAATAAAATCCTATCTAATTTTTTGTTTCCCCTTTGTATAAATGAAGTTATTTTCTTTAGAATATCATGAAAATAGAAAGGCATATACAAGTGACTTCCAAAGAATATCAACAAGACCCTAATGTGATAGTAGTAATCCAAGGAATACCTACCTTCATAGGTTGCATACTTGTGAATAACGAACACAACAAAATGGAATTACTTCTTGAAGAGCTTAATAGGTACACTTATACTCAATTTCACCTGTTGGTTAGGTTTTTTCAAGAAATTACTCCAAGTTTCACCCTTGAACCTTTTGCACTTGAACCATTTATGTCCCCGAAGAGGAAGTTCAATATCTCAAGAAATGAATGCTTCAAATAGTTTCAATTATACATCCCTAATGTGTGTCTTATCACCATTCAATGACAAAGAAATATCTTTGACAACCATGGGATTGGAGCCCTAAAACTTGTACAAGAAGGGGAGCTATCCAATCCTCTCGAATTTTCCCCTCAATTCATCATAAACCTCTAAAAATTCAATGTCACCAGGTTCTGATCATGACCATCATTCTGAGATGCTAGAGCATAAAACTATGATTTCAGGTTGGGTTAATGTCAGAACAATCCTAGACCGAAAGAACAATCAAGATGATATGAAATATTAGCAAGTAAATGCTACATCATTTCATTAAATTGACAAGTAGTAAAGAGTAAAGGAGAATCATGAAAATAAGTGCTCTTCTTAATCCAAGCCAAAACTAATTATAAACCATAACGTGTAACAAGTCATTAATATGGAAGTGTGAAGTGATAGAATAATATGAATGATTACCTTGAATTAGGAATATAGCATGATCATGATCTTTACTATATCATTACTTTGAAAGGTGCAATAAAACGATGTCCATGCTCAAAGTATTACCTTTCAATTTTCCATGTAGATCAAGGATAAACATTAAAGACATCGAATTACACTTACAATCACATAATGAGAAAACACGACCTTAGGTTTAAATAATTTTTTCATTAGGAACAATCAAACAATTTAGTAGCTACTAAATTTTATTATTTGTTGGAAAAATTAATTTTATAACATATGCATAAAATAAAAAATTATCGTTAAATATAGGGTATAACACATACAGTGAATTTATCCAACAATGAAAATCATGATAATATAATAAACAAATTATATACACTAGCTATTGAACACCATGATAATGTTGCATGTGGAAATATCACATTGTTTAGCAGCCTCTATGAGAATTTCACTTTGCCCTTAACCTCCCTGAAAGCCTGGCATGAGTCACCTTGGTCACTTTTTTCCTTGACCTAGAAGGGACGATGCTTCTTGGTGTTTCACACAGAGCATCATCGACGCTTGATCCAGTTGAGTAAAAGGCGTAGTTTTCCCTCTCCTTTGACAAAAACCCTAGGTCAACGCTCCTGACAGTTCTGCTAAAAACACCGGTGGTTAGTTAAAAGGAAAAAAGAGATGTTTCCAGAAGCTTCCATATGAGAGCCTTCATGGAATTAGTTCCTATATGCCTGGGAGAGGTGGCATTCGCCTCTCTCACCTATAGGGATCTTATTATATCCTTTTTCCAAGTTATCTCTTGATTTCTAGGCCTATAAATGGAACCTTCATGAAGAGAGTGGGAGAGGCTAGAAAAAGCATCCTTATGCTACTAGTTTGAAGTCTGAGTCAGAGGAAAAGTAGAGGTAGCTTGTGTTTGAAGAGGTCTGCATAGTCATAGGAGATTGTAGACATTCTTGATTGAGACAGAAGCCATCGACATCAAGGATTTTGGTTGCACTTCTTTCTCATCCATATATTAATACAAAGACATTCCCCTTTCCTATATTTGATTGTAGTGTTTGTAATTAAATATTATTGGATTCTTTGATCACCAATATGGATAGTCAGTTATCATGATGCTCTCATTCCTTTTATTTGTCTTGTGATCTCTTTTACAGATGCTGAACCGTCGCACAGACTTTTTGGAGAGAAGATAAGCGGATCCAAGGTTGAGGTATAATGTGCTTTATGTTAATTGATATAATTATTCAAGGAAAGGATATGTTGTTGTGTCTTTTTGTTCTGTAGTTGTGTCTTACATTGCAGAGGAACAAGAAGTGTCCACACTGGTTGAGAATCCTATTAACAAAATTGGCGACCATATTGGGGATCTAGCCTAATCCAGTCAGATATGGGGAAGATCCAGTTATATCTAGTGCAGATCCAGTCAGATCTATAAAATTCGGTATGTTGGAGACATTTACGACCATACACACTTATTTTGGTCAATTTGGCCTAGTTAAACCACTATCCTAAGTTTTATTGACTTAATTGACATCAGAGGAGCACTGTATGATATCACCATGAGCACACCCATGCCTACCTTTAGTCAAGGAGGCCAACTAAGCCTTCTCCTTCATTTGGGGAGGCTAACTGGAGCACTTCGGGGGTGATCTGAGTGTCATAAATGCACTTAATTGATAACTAATGGTTACAATCAGTTAAATAGAGTAGTGAAGGAACCTCCATTCATTAAATTGATTATTTAATAAATACTTAATGAACTGGAGTCAACAGGGGTGCCTCCAACCACTTGTGATGGTCAGTTAGAATTCAGTTAACCTCATCGGGGTTCATTGGAATTATTGATGCGCTACCACTTGTTGGTTGGCATGCAATGACATGTGTCTGAGCTATTTCAGTTAGAATCAGTCATCTATTGCACTTCGACCTCAGTTAGGACTCAGTTGAGTCAAGTAGGGTTTTGATCAGTGGTTAACTGGTGTGTTCAGTGTGGCTTAGCTGCAGTTAAGCTACACCCATTCATTCAATTCAAATGACCTCCTTGGGAATTCAAATTGTCTTAGAATTCATGCGCATTGCATGATCATTGTATTGTATCATCATTCTTTCATTTGATCATACAGAGCTGCTACTTCCATTGTAGCACCATTTTGCCAATTTTATGCATATTTGTCTATATTCTTTGTGAGACTGTGTTTTCAGTTCCTAGACCACTATGAAAAATTAATATGGTATCATAGATCATGGAAGGATGAAGCTCAGATCTCCCAAAAACAAGGTTTTTGATAGATCTTGCATGAAAAATTGAGAAAAAGCTCAAAACTGCACCAGAAGCCAAGGCTTCCCACTTAGTACCCCAAGTAAAGGAATTATTGATCAAGCTTGCTTGATCAAGTATGTTGGGTGTGACAAAATCCTAAAATGTGTAGGTTGTTCGACCTTACAGTGTCCCTTTTGTTGTGATTTACAAGTTTCACCAGGTGAAAAGCATTCACTCTAGCAGTTTCAGATGGCTTCTTCCATAGAACTCTTGACTCCGTTCAATTTCCATTCATGGAAAGGAGACATGGAGATCTAGCTACATTCTAGAGGACTCTATAGTGTCACTATGGACACTGAATAAGAGCCTACTTATGTGACAGACAAAGCTAGATTCTTGAACAAGAAAGATGAATCATTCAGATTCTTGTGCCTCTCTGTTTCTCGGGATCTTCTTTTCCATCTTTCAGGATTGAAGACTCCAAAGGAAATCTAGGACAAATTGGAAACCCTGTATGGAAAATAGGATGATTTGAGAGTATACTAGCTTGAGAATGAGTTGATGTCTCTCCAACCTTCCAATTCCGAGACCTTAAATTATTTTTTCACAAAGTTCAAGCACATTGTCTTACTGTTGAAGCAATGTATGGTGGAGAAGGAGGATGATCAGCTCATCCTCACCATACTCTCAAAACTTGGAGCTGATTATTCCATGTTTGTCTCTACATTCCATGCGGGGAATCTTACAACCCCTCGATGGAAGATGCCTTCACTCAATGCCTTCATTGAGTCCCTAACAAGTGAACATGATAAGCTTGTCCAGATGGGGATCATCAGATCCTCCCGTGATCAATCCCTCCATGTCTTAGGGCCATGTTGGCAGTCAGTAACAACCCCTTCATTTTTCATTAAGATGAAGGGAGATCAGCTCTCTTTTATAATTTACCTATTAAAGATTATAAAAGAGTGCCTTCAGAATCTTCGATTCTGAAGGTACTCTCAATTATAGAAGAGTCAAGTGACACATTAGAAGCTTATGAAAACATTCTCATAAACTTGATAATTAGTAGCTGTCAGTTTCATAAATTTTTATATAATCAATTCTATCATTAATTAATCTATCTGATTATATATGTTTATTTAAGAAATTTAAATAGATAGTATGCTAATAGGGGTTCAACGTAAACACATTTTGAATTTATTTGAAGCTGGTTATTGATAAGATATTATAAGTTCTTAAAATCCCTAGAACTAAAGGTGAATTATTAAATTAAAATTCTTATTAAACCTAAAAGTTCACATCCCATATGTAACTTAAATATCATATCATTATTTTGTAAAACTTGTGTATATATAGCTAGTGAAAAGGCAAATAAATGAGTATCATTATGAAATCTTCATATGTCATAGTTTTATAGGTTGGTATCCTATCAAATTCGATTTGGGATATTAATGGATGGGATTTTGTAAAGTTTTAAACTATATTTCAAAATGAGACTTTATGTATATACATGGCTTAAGGGTTAATTCGGATCATTAGTTAGTTGTATTGCAAAAAAATTAGAGTTTACTGTTTTGACACCATATCGTCATGTTAATAAACGTGACCATCTTTCACGTATAATCTGGAGGAGATCATTAATTGACCATTTTTATGAGGATACATGACCCATATGTCAAATAAACAACACCTGTTACTTGGATCGCTGCGTTGGCAAGAAGATTTGGCTAACACCTTTCGTTTAATTGACAGCTGTGAATGTATTAATGAATTGTATCAGTAGGATTTATGTTGTATATGACTGATAACCATTCCATTTCGTAACACTGTATGAGCCCATCATGACAAAATGTGTGTAATCAATTCCTTGATTTACGATTCATCAATCGAATGATCCCTGATAGGTAGAATTGGTAAATATTTACAATTAGTCATGGTTAGTCATGCATTTGTCATAGCAAAACACTGACTATAGTATTCATCATCTCTAAATCCGGTTAAAATGGCCAAACTTAGAGCCCTCATCTCTGTCAGGTATGAAGCATGTGAGGATTTGCCATATCGCATCATGTCTTACACCTGGGTGCCTATCCCTTCCCTCTTCACGACTCCATTCATTTCATTTCGTAATCAGGATAGAGGTGAGGAAGCCATGGCTCCGCTTGGTCGTTTTGAAATCTCAAGGTCAGAGCTTGTCGAAGCTGATGAGAAAGTTTCCCTACTATTTGAAAAGATTGGATGGGGGCAGTTCTTCAAGAGCTTTAGTGGCCATAACACAGAGGTGACTAAATAGTTTGCTTTGAGTTTGAAAGAAAACATAGTGCAAATTGGGAATTTTAAGTTTATCATTGAAGAAGACAAAATCAGAGAGGCTAAAAAGCTTCCACAAACTGGAGAGCGATGGTTCAAAGGTGGGAAAGTGAATAAAAATAAGTGTCAGTCCTTGTTGTTGCCATTGCCAGCTAGTGCAAAACTGAAAATTGGGGTTTCGGTTAGGTTTCTGAAGCTAGATTGGCGAGCATTCTATGAGATCTTGGTCAGGTACGTATCATGTGATGGACGCTTCTCTCACCTACATTATTATCACCTATGACTACTGTTATCATTAAAAGACTATAAAATTGATCTACCCTTCTTCCTATTGTATAGTCTAAAGAAAATGTCGCATTTGGTTCAAAGTTTCAGCAATCCTGATAGAAGTCTATTTCATCATGGTTTAGTCAAAATTATAATATAGCATCAACTGTCTCTTATTGGCAAATCATGGGATGATTTTTTGATTGAATGTCAATTAGGGCTGACTCAATGTTGGCCGAACCCTTCCCCAAAGACTCATAGGAAATGAAAGGCTACTATAAAATCTGAAGAGGCTGAATCAAAGGATAACGAGCTTCAGGAAGCCAATCTACCCATAAATACTGGTATTAGTAATGATGGGTTTGAGAACGTAGCCCCCTGTTACTCTAAAACTCCCTTGAACCAATCCCCATCTGACAAATGCTGTAGTACACCTGCAAAGACAGGGGACAAATTAACCAAAAATGAAGATGTTAATGCTGTTGATTATAAAAACCCTTCGGAGCTGAATACTCCTCATAAACATGGCAGTGAGTCCATGCATAAAATAGAACAACTAGCGCAGGTGTGCTGTGACAGAAGAGGTTTTGAATCAAAAAATCTTGTGTTTACTCGAACAAGGAGAATTACTAGAAGCATGAATAATACACCTACAGCCTCTGTTTCTATGGCTACTCAACAGAGTACTCAGCCAGTGGTTGTCCATCTTGAGGATGACGTTCCACCATTTGTTCTTGAAACTACTCATATTGATGAACCTACTCTTATAAAAAATGAAAGTGCAAAATTGTCTAAAGACATTTCTGAGTTGGGTAAGGCAGAAGTCGCTCCATCGTGTATTGACGCCTATGGTTCAGGTCTCGAGCCATATTTCATGAATTTTCCATCACCTGGTCAAGACATATACCATCATGATTCTTTTCAAATGGATGACTCATGTCATGATAAAAAGGAGGAAACTCTCCAACAGGTTCTGGACAGGGTATACGAGACTAAAATTATAGAATTGAAGACTGAACTTAAACAGTGTCAAGCTAATGCAGCTTTGATGGAGGTGGAAAACAAGACGTTCAGGGAAGAATTGTTAAACTGGATTAATAGGCGGAAGCAAGTAAACATAAAAAAGAACTAATACAAAAAGGAAAAGAAATCAATGATAGGTACAAATCAACATTTACTTGAACAAGTAGAAAAGCAAAAGCTAGTGATCATCAGGCTCAAAGCCAAACTAGCCGAAGCCAGAAGAGTGGTCGATCTAAAAAATAGAACTTGATGATTATTTCCATTTTCAGTTATATGGTTTGTCTCTCTGTCAATAGGTGGGCATGTCATCACTATCCTTTATAGTTTCAGGACGTTTCGAATATTCAGGATTTTAGTTGGAAGACGTGGATGTTTATTGAAGACTAGAATTACAACACAGCCACGAATATGACAGTTCCTTTAAACCAACAAATGTTTTAGGCTAGTTGTTTTTATTGTTATCTTCTAGTGACAAGTGTCTATTGAAGAGAGTCGATGCTCTTTGATAGTGATAGGAATCCTATAATATTGCATGCAGCATTTATGGAAAAACTGAATCGAAAGACTAATAGTATTATATAAGCTAGTAATTTTTATGAGATAAGAGGGACGAAAGTGACTGAAGAGAAACATATTCGAAATACTATTTTGATACTAGTTTTGTTCCTGGCTGAAGTTTTATCTTTGGAAATGGGATCTGACTGGAAATATCCAAGTTGATATCGTGATCGGTATTATTTTGGATACTCTTTATATTTCAGTATATAATCTTCTATTTTAACATTGATGCAGTATACTTGGTTATGCTTGTGTTATTAATCAGTATTACACTTTGTCTATGCAATATTGTATTTGAATTAGTATGTTATTGTGACTGAATTAATCAGTGTTTCTACTGAAAATTTAAGATATAATGATATACATATTTATGTTTGTTTGATCTCATTTGTATGTTTACAATGATTTCATTTTGAACATTATATTTCTTTTCAAATATTTAATGTTGTTCATTAGTTGTTAATTAATTTAAACTTTTTCAGAAAATTTGAAGTAATTGCTTATTTCCATTTCTCTGTCAAGGTAATTTACAGCAGAATGATTAAGAATGTATGGTTTAAATATTTTCATTTAGATCTTACTTATTTATCATTCTGTTCATCATTATATTAATTAATAATTAATATAAATACTCAAATCGCTCTCAGCTGAGATAGGATAGTTAGTGTTGGAATATAATTTGTCAGGATTATACGTTATTGTAAATATTAGGAATATGAAGAGACTCTCGGATGTGTGATCCCAAGAGTCATCGTAGATGTATAAATAAAGGCATTCTATGGAGAAATAATAAGAATTCAGGAGTTATTCCACCTGACAGTGGTATCAGAGCTCCATAACTCCTGCTTGTATGCTTGTCAGTCCTAGCAGTCTAGCTGCCAGACCTACATTCTACCTTCTACTATTTTATTTTAGGCTACCTGCCCCATTAGTCTTCCTCTGCGTGTGTTTTTATTACATCCCAGGTGACAATAATTTCGTGCGTCTCTCCTGCCAGTGCACTCATTGTGTGCGTTACAATTACATGCATGCATTGAGGAATAGCCATGTCTTAGGTACGAAGTAGTCTGTTGAAAAATACATTATTAATTATTTTGTCAATTTGTTGCACGATTTTGAACATTTGCTACCAGAACGCTTGAATCAAATTTGCTATATACCTAACCTGCATCAACGCTTCATTTTCTTGTTTGAGAGTGCTTCCACTTTGCTGTATTTTTCACATCCCCATCATGCTTCCATTCCACTACATGTTGAGATATTCTCCACACCTACGTTGAGAAGGTTGTGACATTCTATCTTCACCCATAACCTATTTGTCATAGAAGTCGTGTTTTCTGTTCAAATTTGTGTAGAATCCACATGTTATGAGCTGCGATTTCATGAGGGGATTTATGTTGGAAAATGCTATGGAAGATGGAGTACTGCGACCAGTCAAGAAGAGAGATCAATAATCACAATTGATAATTTGTTGGATATTGAAGTCATATTGTTGTTGCTGCGATCACTTTGAAGACTTTTGGTGGAGAGAGATTTCCCTCTTCAATCGCGTGAAGTGTGATTATGTTGATTGTAGTCGTGATATGCCATTCCTTTGAACAATGGTGAATGAAGACTGACAGTGTATATTCAGATCCTTTCTCAAGAGCATGGAGCTACTCATATTTTGTAGCTCGTATTCCTGGAGCCTCCAACCCTCTACGTTGTGCTACTCGGTGATCTCCTGCGTGCTGCTCGTATGTGTTGGTGGAACTTTATGTTTTGGTGCTGCTAAATGATGTGCTGAGAGGATTTCTCAATGATGTGCTGCTTGTATGCATTGGGTTTTCTCTCTATGTTGAACACCTAGTTCCTTTGAAGAAGCTTCCATTCTCTGCCGGCGTTGGTGACTGCTTTGGTCCCGTTTTGCCTGCGCGTTCTCCTACGGTGTTTCTCTTCAAAGCTGCATTGAAGACCGTAAAGACTATGTTGAAGTGTATTTCTGTAGACCGTGAAGACTGCGTTGACAAGAAGGATGCGTTCTAATCTCTTGAAGAAATCCTGCTTTTCTTTGACCTGCGACCTGCTCCTTTGCGTTGGTGAGAGATTGTTTTCTACTAGTTTGAAAGCCATTGAAAGCATATTTAAAGTTGGTATTGTATGCTTGAGAGGATTAATTTTGTATTTCAAATATTGTATGACAATAGCAGAGACATTGACATTGTTGTAAAGCTTGAGGAAGGTGGCAAAGACTTAGACCTGCACCTTTACTCTTTCTTCTTTTTCTCTTATTGTTTTAGTTGCAAGATTCAATCACTTTGCTTTGCTCATTCTGTAGAATCACTTTGCTTTGCTCAAAAAGAAAAGAACCACACCAAAGACCAATCCAAAGATCATCCCAAAGGAGAAATCAGCATGAGAGGCAGAGGAAGAAGAAACTTCAGAGGTAGAGGAGGCAGAAACAACTCCAGCAAAATATCAGATTTGAAGTGCAAGCATTGTGGAAATATTGGACACACAGCAGATCATTGTTGGGCTTCATGGGACTCCATCAAAGACAAACATAACCAGAAGAAAGATGACAATAAGAACCAAGATGATTCTGCTCATTGTAATCTTGGTATTAGTGAAATGACTTCACTTTCATCTTACGCAGATTGTTGGCTACTTGATACTACTGCAACATCACACATGACTTTTAGAAAAGACTATTTTGAAGAACTTAATGAAACAATAAATGGAATAGTTTACTTTGTAGATAAGTCAAGTCTTAAACCAAAGGGAATGGGCACCATTCGGCTGAAGATGCCTGGATTCCCTGATTTCTTGTTGAAGAATGTTCTTTATCTTCCAGAGTTGCAGAGAAGCCTGCTGTCCTTGGTGCAGATTCGACAGCAAGGCCATTCCATCCACATGTTTGATGGAATCGTAGAAATAAGAAAGTCCTCTGACAACCAAGTCATCATGACTGGATACGAATATGGGAAGTTGCTGAAGCTAAAGGGTTCATCTGCAAGGGTTCAGAACTATGCCTACCTCTCTTAGCATGGAGAAGGTAATTTGTCATCAAGTTTATTATGGCATGCACGATTTGGTCATCTGAATTATAACAGTCTTTGTTTGTTGAGAAAGAATGGTGTATTTGGTTTTCCCACCATTCCTAAAGAGAAGAGCAAATGTGATGCATGTATATTAGGGAAACACAGTAAGCTTCCATTCCATGAATCTAATTTCAGAGCAAGTAGGAAATTAGAATTAGTGCATTCTGATATATGTGGCCCAATGCCAACTCCTTCTGCCAATGGGAATAAGTATTTTATGACCTTTGTTGATGACTACTCAAGAATGTGCTAGATTTTCTCAGTAAAGACAAAATTAGAAGAATTTCAAACATTCAAGGACTTTCATGCATTGATATAAAAACAAGCACAATCTAAAATTGGTACACTTCGTACTGACAATGGGAAAGAATACACTTCAAATTCTTTTGAAGATTATATTCGCCAACATGGAATTGCACATCAGACTACAGTTCCCTACAATCCTCAACAAAACGGTGTAGCAGAAAGAATGAACAGAACCATAATGAATATGGTACGCTCAATGATGTTTTTTAAGAATGTAAAACTAATGTTTTGGGGTGATGCAGTGAAATGTGTAGCCTATTTGAGAAACAGAAGTCCCTCAAATGCTCTTGATAACAAGACTCCACATGAAATGTGGTTTGGCCATCTCCCTTCAGTTAGGCATCTCAGAGTTTTTGGTTCCACCTGTTATTCCTTGATTCCAAAGGAGCAAAGAAACAAGCTTGGTGCTCGAAGCAGAAAATGCATTTTCCTGGGGTACAAAGAAAACTCCAAGGCATACCATCTGTATGATGACATAAACAAGAATTTTGTTATTTCCAGAGATGTCATTTTTCTTGAGCTTAATAAAAATGACCAGTCCATTGAGAGACAACTTGATCGTTTGGAAAAATATCCTCATCCAAAGAAATATTCTGAAAATGAATATGAAATTCCAAACCTTGAAGGGGGGATTCCTATTCTGGATCAAACTTTGGAATTTCCATATGAAGCACCAACTCCCCCGCATGAAGAAGTTCCTCCTACTTCACCTAAACAAGAGATTCAACTGGATGATGTGATTGAGAGAATGGGAAGACTCAACCTTGAAGAAAATGAAGCACCACCAGCTGATCAACCAGGACCATCATGGAAGATTCCTAAATGGGCCACAAAGACACTTGAAAGTGTCCATCCGGATGAAGTTGGAAAGACGGGAACGAGAAGTTCAAAAAGACATGAAGATGGAGGAGAAGCAGATAATTCAGGTGATGACATGGATGTATCATTTGACTGTGAATTTAATTTATTTGCTAACTTTGAACCAACTTCCTTTGAAGAAGCTTCTACTCGAGTTGAGTGGAAATAAGCTATGCAAAATGAGTATGATGCACTCATGAAGAATGGAACTTGGAAGCTGGTTGACCCTCCAGTTGGAACCAAACCAATTGGCTGCAAGTGGGTGTACAAGAACAAATACAGATCAGATGGCTCACTTGACAAGCACAAAGCGAGGCTTGTAGCAAAAGGCTATGCACAGAAGGAAGGAATTGACTATGAAGAAATGTTTTCTACTACAGCAAAATGGGCTACCATCCGTACCTTACTCTCTTTAGCTGCTCAGAATGGGTGGAAAGTTCATCAGATGGATGTGAAGACTACTTTCTTGAATGGAGACTTGAAATAGAATGTCTTCATGTCTCAGCCAAAAGGCTTTGTTGTGAAAGGAAAAGAACAAAAGGTATGCAATCTTGTCAAATCCTTGTATGGCCTAAAACAAGCGCCTCGCGCATGGTATGAAAAATTAACCGAGCATCTTTTGAAGTTAAATTTCGAACATTTTGATCTTGATGATGCAACACTATTTATAAAGAAAGTTGGAAGATCTGTTGTGTATCTTGTGGTGTACGTAGATGATCTTTTGATGATAGGGAACAATGAGAGCTATATAGCATCCATAAAGAAAGATTTGAAAAATATCTTTGAAATGACAGATATGGGACATCTCCACTATTACTTAGGAATTGAAGTCACTCAACATCCTAAGTACATATTTCTATCTTAGAAAAAATATGTTGGAGAACTACTAGACAAATTTTGCATGACAGAATGCAACCCTATCTCTACTCCAATGGAACAGAAAATGAAGCTCACATCAAGCGAAGGAAAAGAATTTGAGGATGCGACCAAGTATTGACAACTTGTAGGAAGACTTATCTGCCTTACAACAACTAGACCAGATATTTCTTATGTTGTTGGCATACTTTCAAGGTTCATGCATACACCTTGTGAAGGACACTGGTCAGCTGCAAAAAGAGTTCTAAGATACTTGAAGGGGACTCAAGGCGTTGGACTCAAGTACTCTAAGGTGGATGACTTCAAACTTATTGGGTACTCAGACTTAGATTTTGATGGCGATAAGGAGACATGAGTATCAACTTCTGGAAACACTATGAGTCTTGGATCAATAGCTGTCTCATGGAGATCACACAAATAGTCAGTTCCGAAAGATTCAACAACAGAGGCAGAATATGTGTCTGCAGCTGAAGCAACAAAAGAAATAGTATGGCTCAGGAAGATACTTGAAGATTTGCAAGAAAAACAAGAGAACTCCACTCCATTATTGATTGATAATACTTCTGCAATCAAGCTGGCTAAGAATCCCAGATTCCATGATCGAACCAAACACATCAACACAAAGTATCATTTGATTCGACATCATGTAGAGGCCAAGATAGTTCATCTTCGACATTGTTCCACAAATGATCAAGTTGCAGACATCTTCACCAAAGCGCTTGGACAAGAAAAGTTTGAAAGATTCAGAAACATGCTCGGACTTACTAACACCCCTTCGGATTAAGGGGGGGATTGTTGGAATATAATCTGTCAGGATTATACATTATTGTAAATATTAGGAATATGAAGAGACTCTCAGATGTGTGATCCCAAGAGTCATCCTAGATGTATAAATAAAGGCATTCTATGGAGAAATAATAAGAATTCGGGAGTTATTCCACCTGACAGTTAGGATAGTCTAGTTATTATTATTATAGTATAGTTTAGATTTAACAGTTGTTAAATAGAAATTGTGTAAAATTAGAATATATTTAATAGTCTTTTATATTTAGAATATTAAATATAAAAACTTCAAAAAATCAAAGACTTTCCTTAAGAAAGCAAGTGTAGGATAACTTAGGTAGTTGAAAACTAATTTTAAGGTTTATTTAGATAGAAATAATTTTAGGATAAAATTTTACTGAATTTTAGTTTCTCCCTAAGAGAAAAATTCAGTTGGTAGCAGGACCATAACCTGCGAGGTTTTGCTATTCCAAACACACCGGAAGCTGCTTTAAGCTGATTGTGTGGGCATAATCTCCTTGTTGGCCTAGGTCAGAAAAATAGGCCAACAAATGGTGCTAGAAGGAGGGTCTGTTAATGATTAATGGCAGGAAAAACTAATGAGAAATTTTTAACCAGCCAACATCCTCCAGAAGTCAGCAGATCACCATTTATAGAAACTGTTAGGAGTATCCTTGAACGTGATCACATCACATCTCCATTTACTCCTGAAAAAAGTACTCAAACTTTGGAAGAATCACGACATATTCTTACAAGAGCATATGCCAATCAACTTGGTGTATCTCCGATAGATTATGGTCTACCTAGACAACAACGATGTAATCCGCAATTGAACATAGTTACTCAAGGTTTGCAAGAAGTTGATAGCACTCCACGTTATCAAACTAGAATTCATCAGAGACAAATTACTCAAACAAACATTGCTAGAAGACTAACTGCAGAAGGCGGTTTTGACCAGCCACCTTCTCCTCTTGAATCACCACCCGATAGTCCAAGATCATCCAATTCAGGGAGTTCTTCAGGTTCTGAGAGAATTCCTATGGCAGGAAATGTACCTGTGGGAGGAGGAGGTAATCCTCCACCTAATCCACCTAATCCTCAACTCCCTTGGCTGAGAACAGCTGCTGTAGCTGTCCCTGGTATACAACACCCTTTACCTAAACACTCAGATAAAATTCTTCCTAAGTTTAACCCAGATGATAAGGAACCATACGAGGTGCATGTAGACAAATTCATGTTAGCTGTTCAAACCTTGAATGTTCAGCATGAAGATGTCGTTTGTCAATTGTTTCCTCTAACCTTTGAAGGAAGAGCCTCTACCTGGTACTTCTCATTAGTATAGGGATCAATCACAAATTGGGGTGAATTTAATAAAGCTTTTTTAGATAAATTTGGGGAAGATAAAACACCTGCTCTTTTAGCCCTAGAATTATCTCGAATTAAAATGGAGTCTAAAGAAAGAATTAAAGATTTTAACCAGAGGTTTCTAACATTAAAAAATAAAATTCCTGTTGCTTCTCAACCACCCGAGGATATAATTATTGAAAATTATACTTCAGCCTTACCAAAATATTCTGGGATGTTTGTTAAGAGAGCTGGGAAAACAACATTAGTAGAAACTTTTGAGGAAGCCATTAAAGTTGAGAAGGATTCTATGTCCTATGAACCAGATAGAAGTGGGAAATTTGATACCTTTCCTCGTAGGAAGATTGAAAAACTTAATTCAGAAAAAGATACAGCATTTGATGTAGAACAACTGCAAAATGCTATTCGGGCATTAACCAATGAAGTTGTAGGATTAAAGAAAACCAATTCTGAATCTTCCTCTTCTAGGGGATATTTCAGAAATCATTTTAGACAAAATCCGAATACAACTAGTAAAACAAATACACCACCTGACATAGCAACAAATGAATAATTTTTTAATACAATTCGAGCTGTTTTATCTTTATCGGAGACTCCTTCTAATCAAGAAATAATAGAGAATGAAGAAGAAGAGGAATCAGAAAATGAGGAAGAATCAGATGAACCTCAACAAGTTAACGGTCATTTCTGGGACAGTCTTGTAAAGGAATATGAGAGTAAAATCCCACCTACAAGACAACATGCCTATAATACTCGTAGTAGAACATTTGCACACACTCCAGGAGCTTCATCAAGTTCTACTCATGACAACAATAATTCACAGCCTAATAAACAAACTCAATCCGACAAGCAGACTCAAACAAACAAAATTACCCAACCCATTCATAATGCTCCAAAACTAGATTTACAAGATGATATAATTGAGGATTTAAAGAAGACACGTGCAAACATCAGTATGTACGATCTTCTTCCAATTTACCCAATGCCTAACAGTCATGTTATAAATCTAGCTATGAGTTCAATTATTCCTAATGCAAAACAAAATGTTGCTGCAAATAGTTCTAATAATGATTCAATAGCAACTGATAAAGGAAAAGTAATGGCTGACAAAGTCTTGCTAATAGGTAAGAATTCTAAATCAACCACACCTCCATTCTTACTTACCTTTGAGATTTTCAATAGGAATGTTCATAATTGCATGGTAGACTCTGGAGCATCCTCCAATGTGATGCCTTTATCAGTATGCAAAAGGTTGAATGGAAAATATGTTCCATCAAATTCACAAATAACTCAATTGGATAGGACAAATGTAAAGGTTGTAGGAGATATGAAAGATGTTTTAGTCAGGATTGCTTGTAACCCTTCAGTTTATCAAATTATAGATATTGTTGTTGCAGATATTCCTGATGCATATGGGCTATTTTTAAGTAGGGATTGGTCTCAACAATTGAATGGATTCTTTTCCACGGACTGGTCAACATTATGGTTACCTAAGAATGGAAAGTCAAATCAGATAAAGACCAACAGAGAAAGATATATGAAACATACTGTCACAGAACTACATGATCCTAGCGAACCTGTTTTATTCTCAGATTGCATTATGGGAAATTACATGTATGAATTGGGGTTTGGTAATTTTAAAGCTGAAACTTCTACCTTTTTTGAAAATAAAAGCAATCAGAAATTAGCAATGTGACATCTATTGCTCCTAACTCTTAGTTCAAGGAAATTATTAATGATGTAGATAATCTTAATATTGTAAATATTATAGAAAGCAAAGTAGTTGTTAATAGTTCTACTTGGACTCTATATTTTGATGGTGCTAAATCCAAAGAAGGAGCCGGAGCTGGTTGTCTGCTGGTAGACCCTTAGGGAAATAAAACATGTATAGCTTGTAGGATGGAATTTAATTGTACAAACAATACTATGGAATATGAAGCTTTAATATAGGGTTTGAAAAAAGTGATTGATATGGATATCAAAGTATTAATTCCATACGGCGACTCTAAAATCATCGTCAGACAGGTCCATAATTCTATTCACTGCCTATCTGAACATTTACAATGTTATCAACGAGAGGTATGGAACCTTATTTCGCATTTTGATGCATTTAACATAATTTCTGTTCCAAGAAGTCAAAATCAGGAAGCAGATTTATTGGCAAATGTAGCATCAAAGTTAATTCCGTCAGAAAATTTTACATCAAATTTCTTTTTAGTTGAATTGAGTTTTAGTCCTTCCATACCAGATAATGTTTTTAACTGGCGTGTATTTGATAATGATGTGTAGGTGCTGAATTTTCTGATGAATGAGGATATCTTTAAAAGATTTAGCCATGGATGAAGTGGCTCATGACGAAAATCTGCGGGATTTTTCGGTAATAAATGATTTCTGTTCAGTTGAAAAAGCTTTTGAAAAGGTAAGACCGGTCCCTAATTCAGTATTAAGATTAGACAAGTTCTTTGATCTGCAGGATAAATTTAGATCTGTTCCTAATTGTAAAACTAATAGCTCTCAAATGAGGTACGAAACCATAAATTTAGGAACTGAACTAAATCCCCAAACTATAAATCTAGGAATAGATTGTAATCCCGTAGAAAAAACACCATTTTTAAAACTGTTTAAAGAATTTAAGGATGTCTTTGCATGGACATATGAAGATCTAAAAACCTTTAACACGCAAGTCATGCAACACATAATTCCAATTAAGCAGGAGTCAAAACCTTTTCAACAAAAGCTAAGGAAATATCACCTATCACTAGAACCGACAATTAAGAAGGAGCTAAATAAATTGTTAGCTACCAATATTATTTTTCCCATCAGACATACACAATGGGTAGCTAACCTAGTTCCAGTCAGGAAGAAAAATGGAGATATCAGGTTATGTGTAGATTTTAGAAATCTAAATAAGGCTTCTGAAAAGGATAATTACCCAGTTCCTCCCATGGAACAAATTCTTCAAAAGGTATCTGGGTCTGAGATACTATCACTCCTTGATGGTTTCTCAGGGTACAATCAAATATTAGTATTCCCAGATGATCAATTGAAAACAGCCTTTAGAACTCCATGGGGAACATATGCTTACCGCAAGATTCCATTTGGGTTAATCAATGCTGGAGCAACTTTTCAACGAGCAATGGATATTGCTTTTAGAGGCTTAATTAACCATTCAATCATTGTCTATTTAGATGACGTTATTGTATATTCTAAACATCGACCTGATCATCTTAATCATCTTAGAAAGGTATTTGAACGATTTAGAAAATTTGGAATATCCTTAAATCCTAAAAAAACAATATTTGTTGTTTCAGAAGGTATTCTATTAGGTTGTGTAGTTTCAAAGCATGGAATCATGATTGATCCTGAAAGAACCCAAGCCATTTCAAAAATAACTTATCCTTCTAGCAAGAAAGCAATGCAATCATATCTCGGTAAAATAAATTTTTTTAGGAGATTCATTCCAAGTTTCTCCGAAATCATTCATCCTTTGCAGAAAATGATTAAGAAAGGCGCTATTTTTAATTGGGGACAAACTGAAAAAGAAACATTTCAGAAAATTTTTGAAGCCATTTTAGAAGCTCCTAGCCTTCTAAGCCCAAACTTCAACAAAGATTTCATATTGTATACTTTTGCTTCTGATATTTCATATGCAACAGTTTTAACCCAATTAAATCAGTAAAATAACGAAGTACCAATCTCCTTTATGAGTTCAAATTTCAAAGTTGTTGAACTTAATTATCATGAAGTTGATAAACAAGCTTTTGCTGTGTTTAAAGCTGTTAAACATTTTCGTCCATATTTATTGAAATCTAAAACGAAAATAATAGTCCCTTATTCCTCAGTCAGAAACTTGTTAGTGCAAAAGGACTTAGGTGAGAAAAGAGCACCTTGGATGACAGCCCTTCAAGAGTATGACTTAGAAATTAAACCCTCAACGATAGTCAAAGGTCAAGGATTATGTAAACTAGCTGCTGAAGCTGCTCATTTACCTAATGATAAAGCTGAAACTGTCATTGATGAAGTTTTACTTACTAGAAAAATCTATTTTTATCCTCCGCCATAGGATTCCTGGTATACAGACATAAGAATATACTTTTGGAAACCGGAACCGCTCCTGATTACCTAGAACCAAAGAAGAAAATAGCACTTAGATTGAAATCTGCTCCTTATTTATTAATTGATAATGTCTCTTTCAGAGAAATTCAGAGGGAGTATTGCTCTGATGTTTAGACAAAGATGAAACGGATGTAATTCTGAAGGAGTTACATTCTGGACTAGCAGGAGGTCATTTTGGTGGAGAAACTACTGCGCATAAAATTCTTAGGGTTGGCTATTATTGGCCTACCTTATTTCGAGATTCCTATGCTTTTGTTAGAAAATGCCAGGAGCGTCAAATTGCTGCGGGAAGGGTTAAGAAACCTGCTTTTCCTTTACAACCTGTTTCAGTGGAAAGACCCTTTCAGTAATGGGGTATTGATATAGTAGGACCAATAAATCCTCCCTTGTCTAAGCAACACAAATATATAATAACTACAACTGATTATTTTACTCGTTGGGCAGAAGCTGCACCATTAAGGGTTGTAAATACCAATCATGTTATATTATTTTTAGAATTCTTTATTATAACAAGATTTGGTATTCTAGATTCCCTCGTCTTTGATAATGCTTCATATTTTTCATCAGTTGAGTTAACTCAATTTTCTTTAGAGAAGGGAATAAGAATCAGGTATTCAACTAACTACCATCCTCATGGAAATGGTTTGGCTGAATCAACAAACAAAAATTTATTGAAAATTCTCAAAAGAACTATTTCAGTTCACCATCGAGATTGGCATACATAATTAGTCAATGCCCTTTGGGTAGACAGAGTAACTCCTAAAGCTGCGATAGGTAACTCACCATTCTTCTTAGTGTATGGAACTGAAGCTATTTTACCACCAAATTTATTTTTACCTTCATTACAGTTAGCTCAGTCTGTTCAAGATGAAAATTGTCCAGCAATGGAAAAGAGAATTAATACTTTGTTAAAGCTTGAGGAAGAAAGAGAAAAGTCAAAACAACACTTTACAAAACATCAACAAATTGTGAAGTCTTGGTTCAACCAATCCTTCATTTCCAATCGAGAATTTCAGGTGGGAGACTTAGTTTTAAAATGGGATAAAGTTCATGAAGACAAAGGAGATCATACTAAGTTTCAGAAACTTTGGCTAGGTCCCTTTGTTATTGCTGAGAAGATAGGTCCAAGTACCTTTCAATTACAAACACTTGAAGGTCAATTCGAAACATTCCCAGTGAATGGACTGATCTTGAAAAAATATTTCTATTAATATTTTTGTCTTAAAATGTATATAGTTTGTTGGCTGTTTGTAAATAAATTTTTATTTTTATATATAAACTAAATTATAGTTCATAGAGTTCAAGGATGATGATGAATTCATAAAACTTATATAACCTTAAACATCATTCTGTTATTACAACAAGTTTTAATTATGTTAGTTAAATATTTCAAGCTGTCAAATTTTTGTATATAATCAATCAATAATTTTTAAATGTCAACTGAAGAAATAAATGTAAATAAATAAATCTTCTAGTTGAAAAAGAGTCAGCTTGCTCATGAGCTTGGAAAATAATGATAATAGACTGAAATCTTTGGAAAATTCGTTCAGGATGATCAAGATTTCTTAAATCTATAAAAGACCTATCATTATTTTATTTTTAAGTGTTATTTAGATTATTCCTCACCTTTCTGTTTCTTATAAGAGTTGGGATAGCTTATCAAATGTCTTTTTTGAAACTTGTACTTTGAAAAAACTCTTACATATCTCTACCATCAGTCTTCAAAAGTATTTACCATCTGAAAACCTTTTAGAAATTGTTCCAGTCAATAAAATGCTAAAATGAGAGACATAAGGTCTTAGTAATAAGCCGGTCTAATCAGAATCACAAATATCACTAGTATGACATTATTAGGAAACTAGTAATGGCTTTTGGTTTAAAAAACCAAAAGATAAGGGGTCTCATCACGAGCCAGCTGATGCATTTTCTGGTGATATTAATGACTGACATTACCATTTGGTCACCATGCTGGGTAATGATCTCTCGTTTTATAAAATTAAAAAAATTCAAAGTTAGTAAAGAAAACATAATTTTGATTGAAGAATAGGAGGTCTCATCATGAGCCAGCCTAATCATGTTCATCCGTGATGTCTAGGATAACTTCATTTCTGATCACCAGGGTGATGGATTTTGGTTTAAAAAAATCAAAAGACAAGAGGTCTCATCACGAGCCGACTTGCTTATTCCAGACAGCTCTCATGAATGATACTATCACATTGGGACACCATACCTAGATAGTAGTCTTCAGTCAGAATTTTTGTTTAAAGAAAAAGAAAAGAAAACAAAACAAAAAGAAAATTATTATGTTTATGGAATAGATTCTGGAAAGTTTTCAGAAAAGTAGATTTCTATATCCTATACTGATGGTGTAGGTTATTTTTACTATGAAGTACTTTGTTTCGATCAAGATATTTTTTAAGTTTATCCCTAACTAAATCTCTGTTTCAAAAGATGGAATATTTCTGAGTTATACTTATGAATATGAATAAAAATAATGGTTTTTATTTAGATAAAGAATTTTTGATTGTTTTTAATAAGTTTAAATATTTTGTTTATATCATTTATAAGGGCAGAGATAACTGGTTCTCCCAGGTCGTCGCCATTTGTTGGCAGTCAGCAACAACCCCTTCATTTTTCATTAAGATGAAGGGAGATCAGCTCTCTTTTATAATTTACCTATTAAAGATTATAAAAGAGTGCCTTCAGAATCTTCGATTCTGAAGGTACTCTCAATTATAGAAGAGTCAAGTGACATATTAGAAGCTTATGAAAACATTCTCATAAACTTGATAATTAGCAGCTGTCAGTTTCATAAATTTTTATATAATCAATTCTATCATTAATTAATCTATCTGATTATATATGTTGATTTAAGAAATTTAAATAGATAGTATGCTAATAGGGGTTCAACGTGAACACATTTTGAATTTGTTTGAAGCTGGTTATTGATAAGATATTATAAGTTCTTAAAATCCCTAGAACTAAAGGTGAATTATTAAATTAAAATTCTTATTAAACCTAAAAGTTCAAAT
>LPNX010604637.1:206506-222161 GCA_001517045.1 Pseudotsuga menziesii | reverse complement strand
TATCATATCATTATTTTGTAAAACTTGTGTATATATAGCTAGTGAAAAGGCAAATAAATGAGTATCATTATGAAATCTTCATATGTCATAGTTTTATAGGTTGGTATCCTATCAAATTCGATTTGGGATATTAATGGATGGGATTTTGTAAAGTTTTAAACTATATTTCAAATTGAGACTTTATGTATATACATGGCTTAAGGGTTAATTCGGATCATTAGTTAGTTGTATTGCAAAAACATTAGAGTTTACTGTTTTGACACCATATCGTCATGTTAATAAACGCGACCACCTTTCATGTATAATCTGGAGGAGATCATTAATTGACCATTTTTATGAGGATACATGACCCATATGTCAAATAAACAACACCTGTTACTTGGATCGCTACGTTGGAAAGAAGATTTGGTTAACACCTTTCGTTTAATTGACAGCTGCGAATGTATTAATGAATCGTATCAGTAGGATTTATTTTGTATATGACTAATAACCATTCCATTTCGTAATGCTGTACGAGCCCATCATGACAAACGTTGTGTAATCAATGCCTTGATTTACGATTCATCAATTGAATGATCCCTGATAGGTAGAATTGGTTAATATTTACAGTTAGTCATGGTTACTCATGCATTTGTCATAGCAAAACACTGACTGTAGTATTCATCATCTCTAAATCTAGTTAAAATGGCCAAACCTAGAGCCCTCATCTCTGTCAGGTATGAAGCATGTGAGGATTTGACATATCGCATCATGTCTTACACTTGGGTGCCTATCCCTTCCCTCTTCACGACTCCATTCATTTCATTTCGTAATCAGGATAGAGGTGAGGAAGCCATGGCTCCACTTAGTCGTTTTGAAATCTCAGGATCAGAGCTTGTCGAAGCTGATGAGAAAGTTTCCATGCTATTTGAAAATATTGGATGGGGGTAGTTCTTCAGGAGCTTTAGTGGCCATAACACAGAGGTGACTAAACAGTTTGCTTTGAGTTTGGAAGAAAACATAGCGCAGATTGGGAATTGTAAGTTTATCATTGACGAAGACAAAATAGCAGAGGCTACAAAGCTTCCACAAACTGGAGAGCGATGGTTCAAAGGTGGGAAAGTGAATAAAAATAAGTGTCAGTCCTTGTTGTTTCCATTGCCAGCTAGTGCAAAACTGAAAATTGGGGTTTCGGTTAGGTTTATGAAGCCAGAGTGGCAAGCATTCTATGAGATCTTGGTTAGGTACGTATCATGCGATGGAGGCTTCTCTCACCTACATTATTATCACCTACGACTACTGTTAGCATTAAAAGGCTATAAACTTAATTTACCCTTCTACCTATTGCATAGTCTAAAGAAAATGTCGCATTCAGTTCAAAGTTTCAGCATTCCTGATAGAAGTCTATTTCGTCATGGTTTAGTTAAAATTATAATATAGCATCAAATGTCTCTTATTGGCAAATTGTGGGATGAGTTTTTGATTGAATGTCAATTAGGGCCGACTCAATGTTGGCCGAACCCTTCCACAAAGACTCGTAGGAGACGAAAGGCTACTGTAAAATCTGAAGAGGCTGAATCAAAGGATAGCGAGCTTCAGGAAGCCAATCTACCCATAAATACTGGTATTAATAATGACGGGGTCAGGAACGTAGCCCCCTGTTACTCTGAAACTCCCTTGAACGAATCCCCATCTGACAAATGTTGTAGTACACCTGCAAAGACAAGGGACAAATTAACCAAAAATGAAGATGTTAATGCTGTTGATTATAAAAACCCTTCGAAGTTGAATACTCCTCATAAACATGGCAGTGAGTCCATGCATAAACTAGAACAACTAGTGCAGGTGTGATGTGATAGAAGAGGTTTTGAATCAAAAAATCTTGTGTTTACTCGAACAACGAGAATTACTAGAAGCATTATTAATACACCTATAGCCTCTGTTTCTATGGCTACTCAACAGAGTACTCATCCAGTGGTTTTCCATCTTGAGGACGACGTTCCACCATTTGTTCCCAAAACTACTCATATTGATGAACCTACTCTTATAAGAAATGAAAGTGCAAAATTGGCTAAAGACATTTTTGAGTTGGGTAAGGCAGAAGTCACTCCATCGTGTATGGACGCCTATGGTTCAGGTCCCGAGCCATATTTCATGAGTTTTCCATCACCTGGTCAAGACATAGACCATCATGATTCTTCTCAAACGGATGAATCGTGTCATGATAAAAAGGAGGAAACTCTCCAACAGGTTCTGGACAGGGTATACGAGACTAAAATTTTAGAACCGAAGACTGAACTTAAACAGTGTCAAGCTAATGCAGCTTTGATGGAGGTGGAAAACAAGACGTTCAGGGAAGAATTGTTAAACTGGATTAACAGGTGGAAGGAAGTAAACATCAAAAAGAACCAATACAAAAAGGCAAAGAAATGAATGATAGGTACAAATCAACATTTACTTGAACAAGTAGAAAAGCAAAATCTAGTGATCATCAGGCTCAAAGCCAAACTAGCTGAAGCCAGAAGAGTGGTCGATCTACAAAATAGAACTTGATGATTATTTCCATTTTCAGTTATATGGTTTGTCTCTTTGTCAACAGGTGGGAATGTCATCACTATCCTTTACAGTTTCAGGACGTTTCGAATATTCAGGATTTTAGTTGGAAGACGTGGATGTTTATTGAAGACTGGAATTACAACACAGCCACGAATATGACAGTTCCTTTAAACCAACAAATGTTTCATGCTAGTTGTTTTTATTGTTATCTTCTAGTGACAAGTGTCTATTGAAGAGAGTCGATGCTCTTTGATAGTGATAGGACTCCTATAATATTGCATGCAACATTTATGGAAAAACTGAATCGAAAGACTAGTAGTATTATATAAGCTAGTAATTTTTATGAGATAAGAGGGACGAAAGTGATTGAAGAGAAACATATTCAAAATATTCTTTTGATACTAGTTTTGTTCCTGGCTGAAGTTTTATCTTTGGAAATGGGATCTAACTAGAAATCTCCAAGTTGATATCGTGATCGGTATTATTTTGGATACTCTTTATATTTCAGTATATAATATTCTATTTTAACATTGATGCAATATACTTGGTTATGCTTGTGTTATTAATCAGTATTACACTTTGTCTACGCAATATTGTATTTGAATTAGTATGTTATTGTGACTGAATTAATCAGTGTTTCTACTGAAAATTTAAGATATAATGATATACATATTTATGTCTGTTTGATCTCATTTGTATGTTTACAATGATTTCATTTTGAACATTATATTTCTTTTCAAATATTTAATGTTGTTCATTAGTTGTTAATTAATTTAAACTTTTTCAGAAAATTTGAAGTAATTGCTTATTTCCATTTCTCTGTCAAGGTAATTTACAGCAGAATGATTAAGAATGTATGGTTTAAATATTATCATTTAGACCTTACTTATTTATCATTCTGTTCGTCATTATATTAATTAATAATTAATATAAATACTCAAATCACTCTCAGCTGAGATAGGATAGTTAGGATAGTCTAGTTATTATTATTATAGTATAGTTTAGATTTAACAGTTGTTAAATAGAAATTGTGTAAAATTAGAATATATTTAATAGTCTTTTATATTTAGAATATTAAATATAAAAACTTCCAAACATCGAAGACTTTCCTTAAGAAAGCAAGTGTAGGATAACTTAGGTAGTTGAAAACTAATTTTAAGGTTTATTTAGATAGAAATAATTTTAGGATAGACTTTTACTGAATTTTAGTTTCTCCCTAAGAGAAAAATTCAGTTGGTAGCAGGACCATAACCTGCGAGGTTTTGCTATTCCAAACACACCGGAAGCTGCTTTAAGCTTATTGTGTGGGCATAATCTCCTGGTTGGCCTAGGTCAGAAAAACAGGCCAACAGGCCCAAAGATCTGAAGGGTAAAGGAAAGTAGCAGAAGAACCCAAAAACCAAATTCGATACTCCTAATCCTAAAGCTGAAAACCAGCAGCATGAAGAGTCTTCCGGCTCAAAGAAGAACAAAGGAAAAGTTCATCATGGAAAGGAAAAAGTCAAGTGTTCATACTACAGGAAGGGATTCCACCCTGAACATGCCTGCATGAAAAATAAACTTGATGAAGCTACCTCCCTCCTTGAGAGAAATCACATCAATCTTCCGGAAAGATTTCGGAGCAGAGATCAACACGATCAGGAACCACAACATGAAAGAGGTCATGCCCTCATAGCAAGCACTTCAAAGTCCAAAGCACTCTTAATAGATTCTGGAGCTTCAAACCACATGATGGCTGAAAGAGACTCTTTCTCATCTTTGGAGACCGAAAAATCCATTCCCATCCACATGGGAGATGACTCCACAATCATATCCGAAGGACAAGGTACTGTAGATCTTGAGCATGGTTATATTTCCAATGTTCTGTATGTACTGTCTCTTGCATCAAAACTCCTAAGTGTTTATCAAATGACACATACAGGAGTTCCCAAGAGAGTCTCCTTTAGCCCGAATGATGTAGATATCACATAAATTGCATCCAGAAAACTTGTAGCAAAAGGCCTTGCAAACCATCATGCAAAAGCCTATGAGTTCTCCCATTTTGTGGCGGATGCAAAGCCCACCGCATTGCTAACTCATGGAAATGAAGTTAGTAGACTATGGCATGAGAGGTTCAGCCATATGAAATTCAAATACTTGCAGAAATTATAGAATAATTCTATGGTTGAAGGCCTCCCGGTCATCAAAGCTACCATTGGAATTTGCAAGGGCTGTGTTGTTGGAAAGCACCCTAAGCATAAGTTCACTCGGGGGAAGGAAAGCCGAGCATCATGCATCTTGGGACTGATACATTCTAATATCAGCGGTCCCATGCCTATCACATCCATGAATGGATCAAGGTACGTTCTAAATTTCATTGATGACTTTTCCAGATACACATAGGTCTTTTTTATCAAAAAGAAGTTGGAAGTCTTGGAAAAATTCACTGAATTGAAGGCCTTGATTGAGAATGCATTTTTAGCTGGAATATTTCACCTTTTGCAGACAGTAAGGTGTTCCACTGGTCTGAATGGTTCATATCCAGAACAAATGGATGACAAAGGTTGAAGACCCTCCCTGGACACCATAGATACCTGGAATGCGATGCTTCGATAGTAACCCTATGTACTTGCAATCAGATTAAACATGCAAACACATCAAAGCTGCTAGAATAGAATGTACTGATCCATGTTAGTGACTAAGGAATCTAACAACATACATGTGAAATCAAACCACAAGAGTAATTTGGGATGGAAATCAGCTTTGCATTAAGATAAAATGAAGAAGTTTACAACCAATTAAGCCTTAGTGTTGACATCCATCTCCATGAAACCAAACACTCTCATCCCCATAAGCTCCAATTTTTGTTGTCTATACTCTCCAATGGCTTGGGATAAGTAATCAATCCAACAAAATAACAATACCTTAAGAGTTCTCCCCTCAACCATGGACATGAGCTCATATTTATAAGGCTCAATGGATAGGGATGGTTGAGATATTTGTGGATGATGTGGCCTCTAAGATCCTAGGATGAGGGATCTCGAGCTCAACTAACCCACAATGATAGGGAAAAGGGATAACATGAGGCTCATGATCTAGAAGCCTTAAGAATATTCTCTTTTTCCCATTTTACTTGGGGTACCGCTTTTCTCCTTTAATGACAGAGCAGTTCAGGTAAGAAATGCTTATGGACTTAGGGCCATAAGCAGTGGCATCACTTGTGGATAACAAGGGATAGGTGGTGCGAGCAAGGTACCACTCTTGGACAAAGGGGAAGGCGCGATGTTGAGAATTTTTGTGAAAGATTGACAAAATGGTATGAGTTTCCACTCCAAGTCCAGGGATTCAGGGAAAGTAGGTATGTTAAAAGTCTTATCACACGATGGTGACAGGATTTAGGTATAATAGGATGCCCCCCAAAGTATGAGTCTTAGAGGGATACGATAAATGAGAGCTTTGAGAGAACAAGTCGTCGCTATGAGGTGAAAATGTTGGGTTGATCATAGCATGTCGTCAAGTAGGCGGTTGATCATAGCATGTCGTCAAGTAGGCATCTGTAGTACATCAATATTTTGACTCATAGACACAAGTAACCAACTCATGGCTACAGATCAATACAAGGCAGATCCATGGGAGGAATAAACAAGCATGGCTACTAGAATACAAAGTAGATCCATGTGATAGAGGACTCAAACTTGGACACAACTACCAGACATACAATGTAGATCTATGTCATACAGACACAAATTTGAGCATAGCCATGACCATACAAATGTGGATCCATGCTAGATATAAAAAACTCCATCACAACCTGGGGAAAAGAAATGAGCACTTTAAAAAAACACCCAGGGTCTTCGTCTTGTCTTCCACAAAGTACGATTCTATCCATGTGATTACAATGATCTGAAGTCGAACATGGTAGAAACCACTTGATTACCGGTCAATGTTGTGTACCATTAACAAGTGTGAGGGAGATCACCATTGATGTCAATGCTTCCCAAGGTACCCTAGTACAACCTATTGAGTGTGAATAGATGTCCTAATGTCGAACACCCAGTCAATTCGATCGATCAAAGGTTAATGATGTGAACCTATGTCGAGAGCGAGAGAATATATCATTAAGGCATACAGATCTCAAGGTACTAAATATTGTTTCTAATACTATTTCCCGGATGATGAGCTAATGTCGACAGGAAAAAGTCTCATCGAAGGAGGGACATGATGAGTCTCACATCAATGACACAAAACTTGGAACATTGTTATACCAAAATCCTGTCACCATCATGTGATAAGACATTTGACATACCTACTTGCCTTGAATTCCAGCTCTTGGAGTGGAGACTAATGGTTTTTCATCAATCTTTCATGAAAATTCCTAGCATCATGCTTGCCCCTTTATCCAGGAGTGGTACCCTTATTCGCACCGCCCATCCCCTGTTACCCACAAGCGGTGCCACCACTTATTGCCCTTGGTCCATAAGCGGTTATTACCAGAACCACTTTGTCATAGAAGGAGAAACGCGATACCCTGGGTAAAAAGGGAAAAATAGAAGTTTCTTGAGGCTTCTAGATGATAAGCCTCATGTACTCCCTTATCCCTATTGTTGTGGGTTAGTTGAGCTCAAGATCCCTCATCCTAGGATCTTAGAGGCCACCTCACCCACTAATATCTCAACCTACTCTATCCATTAAAGCCTTATAAATAAGAGCTCATAACCATGGTTGAGTGGAGAGCATTTGAGGTATTGTTATGCCGTTGGATTGATCACTTGGACCAAGACCATTTGGGGAGAGCATAGAGAGCTAGAGTCGGAGCTTTTGGGGATGAGAATGTTTGGTTTCATGGAGATGCATGTCAACACTAAGGCTTGGTTGTAAACTTCTTCATATTTCTTTAATGCAAGTTGATTTCTGTCCAACATATGTTGTTGTTTGATTTCACATATATGTTGCTAGATTCCTTAGTCACTAAGCATAGATTAGTAGATTATATTCTGGTTGCTTTGATCTGTTTTGTGTTGAGCTGATTGCCAGGTACATAGGGTGACTATCAAAGCATTGCATTCCAGGTATCTACAACATCTAGGGAGAGTCTTCAACCTCTGTCCTCTATTTGTTATGGATCTGAACCATTCAGACCAATGGAACACCTTGCTGTCCGCAGGAGGTGAAATATTCCAGCTAAAAAATCTGGCGTCTCCTCAGGGGAATAGTGTAGCATTTGTTTTGATATTCCTTAGTCTGCAACTCTTGTCCAAATCCAGGCTCCTTTTTCTTCAACTCTCTTCAGTCAGATCTACTTTCTGACTTGCTTTGTTTGGGTTTGAAATTTCCAGATCTATTCAGATCTCAGTCATTTCGGCCTTTTATGCTCTGTTTCAATACTCAATTCGACAGTATTTGCCTGGATCTAGTATTTTCTGACTTGATTCATCGTTCTTCTGGTGTTTTGGTTATCTATAGGGAACTGTTCCTATTCCGTGTACAAGGAGTGGTGCCACCGCCTGCAACCTGTTGGTGAGAAGTAGTGCTGTCTTGGAAACGCTCTGTCAACACCTGAGAAGCATGATGCCAGGAAAGCATTATTCCAAAGCCTTTTTTCCTCATTTTTCTTTGCAAAAATTTGGATTTTATTGCTTTCAGTTCTGTTTATTAGGCCTGTGTTACTGAATCTGATGTTTGTGGCTTGCTGATTTGATGGTTTAAGATTGATTTGAGTGGAATTTCAAAAGTTTGATTAAGTCTTTTGATTGTTCATTTGATTCTATTATTATTGATTGTGTTTAAGGAATGATTTCTTATTTTCTGAAAATCTTAGGGTGTTATTAAAATCTCTTTTCGTTGCATAAACTAAAAGAAGAGCACTAGATTAGCTTCTAGGTTTCATTTCTTATTTGCATAGTAAACTTATTTTTCTTTCCTTTAAAAAAGAAATTTTTTGACTGAGACTAGGACATAATCATTGAGCATTGGATTTTGGTTTTCTGATTGGAATTACAAGCTTTCAGGACCTTCATGATCTTTCATCTCTCATGCATCTAGAACTATCTCGATCAAAATAAAAAAAAGATAGTTTTGTTAGATTTTCTTATGTTTTAAGGAAATTGAAAAAATAGAGTTTATTGTGGAAATTGAACCTAGGTGTTAGAACAATTACACTTACAAAAATTGCCAATTACACATGCAAATTACACACAAACGAGACTGAATATGGAGCAGAACACTAATCTGTATTGAATAAGTGTACAATATCCAACCCTATGAAGTCATAGGCTTCCACAATAAATAATTACATGAGAGATTCAAATGCATAAGGATGCCATTCGAATTTGGTCAAAAGTAGGCTTACTAAATCTAAGCAAATCCCCCATAGGTGCATAAAGCAGTTTCCAAATCTGTCTAGGAGCTCACGAATTGGAAAAATAAATTAGGAAAGCTAATAGATGATGGAATTAAAACTCATACATGCTTTTCTTAGGAGAAAAGAGTGGAGGATGATGAGGACAAAAAACAAGTTAACTTCACCTAGTCAAACTTTCCCAATTACCTTAAAACTCAGCAAAAGCAGGCAATAAAGCAGATAAAGAAGACATGTGCTAGGAAGGCCAAGAATAAAGCATATTTGATTCCAAGTGGTTTCCTAAGTGCTCCATGACTCAATTTTATCAAGTTTTACCACTTTGGATATGTGGAGGACAACTTGCATAAGGTGGAATATGGAAACTAGGTAAATAAAACAAAAAATGGATTAATTAATGTCTAAGGTAGCTAAATATGGGTTGATTATTCTAACACCCCCCCTTAAGCCTAACTTATGAGTAAAATATCAGAAAATTATAGGGCCTAGAAACAAGGATTAGTCACCCTTTACATACTGCATGTCCATTTAACCAAGGAAAGAGGCACAAACCCAATGGGAAAAATCCTCCCTTAAACATGGACAGTAAAACAAAATTTGAAAATCTTGTCATCACTCATGCTTCTCAGCATGATCAACTATCCCCAATAGTGATTTGATATTGCTGAATGTATTCTCACAAAAAACTTTGGTGAAGATATCTGCTACTTGTTCTGAAGATGAACAAAAGAGTAGGTGAATGGTGCCATCATGCACACGCTGTCTGATGTAGTGCATATGGATCTCAATGTGTTTGGTTCTTTGTCTCTGAACTAGATCATTGTAGATTCGAATGGTACTTTGATTATCACAATAGATAGTAGTTGAGTATTCTGATTCAAAGCCACACTCACCAAGTAACCCCTGCAACCATAAACATTGAGTTGCTGCATTTACAACTCCTCTGTACTCTGCTTCTGTAGATGAGAGTGCAATGGCACTCTGTTTCTTGCTTGACCAGATGATTGGTCCTTCAGCAAGCATGAACACATATCCTGATGTTGACTTTTGATCTATGCTGTCACCTTCCCAATCATTGTCAGTAAACCCAATCAAATCAAGATCAGATTTATCTTTGTAGAAGATCCAATGAGTCCTTGTTCCCTGAACAAAGTTAAGGATCCTTTTGGCTACTATCCAATGGATCTCATGGGTATGATCCATGTATCTTGAAGCCACACTTACTGCATAAGAAATATCAGGTCAAGTATGTGTAAGATACAACAAACACCCAATCAGTTTCCTATACAGTGTATTGTTTACCATAGGTGAAGAATCAACTTCTTCAAGCTTAACTCCTGAAAGGAAGGGAGTCTTGCTTGGCTTGCAATCCTTCATGTTGAATTTGTTCAGAAAATCCAAGCCATACTTGGAATGATGTAATTTTATTCCATTTTTGGTTTGAGCAATCTCAAGACCCAAGAACTGGCTCAATAACCCCAAGTCTGTCATTGAAAATGCATGGTTCATTGCATCCTTCAAGGAGGCAATTTCATCCTTTGATATTCCTGTAATGAGAAGGTCATCAACATACAAGAAAATAATTATTAATGAACCATGAATTAGCTTCAAATATAAATTAGTATCTGACTTGTATCGAACAAAATTCAATGATAGCAGAAAGCTATCAATCTTGGCATACCAAGCCCTGGGGGCTTGCTTAAGCCCATACAATGATTTCTTTAGCCTAAAAACAAGAGATGGATTAGTATCAAATCCTTGAGCTTCTGCATGTAAATATCTTTAGTGAGATCTCCATTCAGGAAAGCACACTTCACATCCATGTGATGTACCTTCCACTGCTTCGAAGTTGCAATGGCTAAGGCTAGCCTGATGGAGTCCATCTTTGCCACTGGTGCAAAGGTCTCATTGTAGTCTATGCCATATACCTGTGATTAGCCCTTGGATACCAATATAGCCTTATATTTCAAAGGTGAACCATCAGCAGCAAATTTGGTTTTGTAAACCCACTTACATTGAACTAGCTTCCTCCTCGGGGGAAGATCAACCAGCTCCCAAATGTTGTTCTTCTGGAGTGAGATGAACTCTTCTTTCATGGATGTTTGCCATCTTGGATCATGTGCTGCATCTTCATATGTTTGTGGGTCTGATTCAACCATCAGATAGCATTTCTCTGCAAACATAGGATCTTTCATGCACAGAGCACTCTCAAATTGAGATATAGTCCTCCTAGGATCATTAGGATTTCCAGCTAGTTCTCCAGTTGCATGAATGGTATTTTTTTCCCATTTTGGTCTTGTAGGACTATTAGGATCTGTAATTAAATCCTCATTATTAGACATATCAGAATCAACAAGCTCAACTATCTCTTCACTTACATTCAATTGTTCTAGTTGTGAAGATGATTCTCCAACTTCCACTGCTGCTAAAGTCTCTTCTTGGAACTGAACCCTCGTTTCAATGAAGGCTTTGTTTGTGCTCAAATTGATAAGCTTGTACCCTTTTGAATCTTCAGAGTACCCAACAAATAGACACTCTTGGATTTGGGGATGAAAATCCTTCCTCTTTTCTGTTGGAATTCTAGCCCAAGCCCTTGAGCCAAAAATCCTGAAATGGGTCACATCTGGCTTGTTCCCACTCCATGCTTCGAAAGGAGTCATAAAATCAAGTTGTTTATGAGGCACCCTATTCTGGATATAGGCTTCATATTTTATAGCTTCTCCCAAAACTTTGGTGGAAAATTCTTAGCCTCCATCATGCAGGTTGCCATCTCTTTCAGTGATATGTTCTTCCTCTCAGCCACACCATTTTGCTGTGGTGTGTAAGGGATATAATGCTACATATGAATACCTGCATCTGCCCAATATTGAATGAAATCAGACTTGACATACTCACCACCATTGTCAGATCTGAGGACCTTGAGTTTCCTCCCAGACTGGTTTTCAACCAAAGCCTTAAAGACTTTGAAGAGGCCATAAACTTCAGACTTGTGTTTCAGGAAGTAAACCCAGCAATACTTGGAAAATTCATCTATGAATGTCAATACATATTTTTCTTGAGTCATTGACATATGAGGAAATGGGCCAGCAACATCACTGTGGATCAACTCAAGAGGTGCAGAGGTTCTCTCATAACTAGCTTTCTCAAATTTATGCTTTGGGTGTTTTCCTAAGATGCAACCTTGACAGACTCCTTTGGAAAAGTTAATCTTTGGTAACCCTATGACCATTTCTTTTTCACTAAGATCAGAAAGATACTTGTAATTAAGGTGGCCAAATATTTCATGCCAAAGCTTGCTTGCCTCATTAGCATGAATCAAAAGAGCAGAGGGGTTTGAGTAGGGTAGGAAGTGTGAGAACATGTATACCTTCGAAGTGTGATTTGCAACTCCTTTTGCAATGAATTTACCACTTGAGATCTCTGTGATATCAACTTCATCAGGGGAGAATATGACCTTCTTTGGAGACCCTGTGTGGGTCATCTGATACACTGATAAGAGGTTAGAGGAAAGACTTGGAACATACAATACATTGCTGAACTTACCATGGTCAAGATCAATCCTCCCTTTGCCCAAAATTTCAGTGAGAGAGTCATCTCCCTATACTATTGGTGGACCTTTCGACATGTCAAGTGAGGTGAATGCCTCCTTGGTCGAAACCATATGTCTTGAAGCTCCAGAATCAATGATGAAACTAGGTGAGCTTGTTGTGCCAACAACCGATGCATGAACTCTCTCTCTATCTTCTGAATTTGATCCTCCTTCCCTCTTCTTTGAGCTACCAGGAAGGGAGATGCCATTCTTCTCCAGGAGTTGGGTCAGCATGTCTATTTTCTTCTTCATGCAGGAGCTTTTAGGATGATTGCCCTTACTGAAGTATGCACACTTTCTCATTTCTCCTTTGTTCTTCTTCTTCTGGAAGTTCTTCTTGGAGCTTTGGGGCTCCTCTAGAGACTTGTTCTTGTCTCTCTTTTGCTTAGGTGGCTTCTTAGATTTCTTCTTTCCTTTTTAATCCACCCTTGAATCCCCAACAACCATATCTTGGTCTTTGGAAGGTTTGATGGTGCCCATCATCACCAATTTATCTTGTTCTTGTGTGAGAAATTCCATGAAATCTGCAAGGCTAGGAATTTTCCAGGCTTGAGCTGTCAACTTTGTGGCATGGAAGGTCAAGACAAACACTAAATAGTCAGGGCCAAGATTCAAGAGTATGGCCAAAACCAGTTGCTCATCCTTCTTTTCGATCCCACACTGTTTTAGCTACAAAACAAGGGCTTTGAACTTGGAAAAATAGAGTTGCAGGGATTCAAAGCTATTGGGACTTAGGGAGATCAATTCATTTTCAATTTGATGTCCCCTCATCTCATCTGTATTACCAAAAAGCTCAAAAATATTCTCCCATAATTCATTTGGTGATGTTAATCCATCAAGATGGAAAAGGAGGTCTCTAGATATGCTCAGACACAGGAGACCATAGGGCTCATCCCTCCTGTTGTGCCATTTAATTTTCTCTGCAGCTGCATTGGGATATTCTTCTATTGCCATAGTTACTCTGTAGAGGCATTTTGCTCTCAATAGTATCTCCATCTTCGATTTTTATTCAAATAATTTAAATGGAGTCAAGATGATCTTCTGAGATTTATCCATAGCTCAGAAATTATCCCTTCAGTCAGCAGAATGATCCCAGTCAATGATGTTGAACCTGCAATAACAAATTAGAAGGAGAGAAATCGATTTATAAAGGCTTTAATACCATGTGGAAATTGAACCCAGGTGTTAGAACAATTACACTCACAAAAATTGCCAATTACACATGCAAATTACACACAAACGAGACTGAATATGGAGCAGAACACTAATCTGTATTGAATAAGTGTACAATAGCCAAAACTATGAAGTCATAGGCTGCCACAATAAATAATTACATGAGATATTTGAATGCATAAGGATTCCATTCGAATTTGGTCAAAAGCAGGCTTACTAAATCTAAGCAAATCCCCCATAGGTGCATAAAGCAGTTTCCAAATATGTCTAGGAGCTCACGAATTGGAAAAATCAATTAGGAAAGATAATAAATGATGGAAGGACAACTCATACATTCTTTTCTTAGGAGAAAAGAGTGGAGGATGATGAGGACAAAAAACAAGTTAACTTCACCTAGTCAAACTTTCCCAATTGCCTTAAAACTCAACAAAAGCAGGAAATAAAGCAGAAAAAGTAGACATGCGCTAGGATGGCCAAGAATAAAGTAGATTTGATTCCAAGTGGTTTCCCAAGTGCTCCATGACTCAATTTTAGCAAGTTTGACCACTTTGGATATGTGGAGGACAACTTGCATAAGGTGGAATATGGAAACTAGGCAAATAAGACAAAAATTAGATTAATTAATGTCTAATGTAGCTAACTATGGGTTGATTATTATAACATGCATTTGAATATAGGTGTGCTTCTTGTTTTTATTCTAGGAAAAGAGATTCTTACCCTTCTCATTTGCTTTTGGAAAGAAGAAATCAGTTTGGAAAAGTTATTGCTTGTCTTTGATTTGATGTTGATGACTGTTGTTTGGAAGTATTTTTGGTTTTGAAACAAAAAGAAAACACTCTCTTCCCTCCCATAAGTAGGCATACTGAACGGTAAAGTGAACATTTGCACAAGCATGTTGCATGGTTTTACTTTTCTATCAAAACAACATGCATTCACCTGATCGTACAAGTTAAAATTAACGGTAGTTGTAGTTTAAAATTTACGTAGTAACTTGAGTGATAGGTTAGAGATGTATTCGGGCTTTGTTAAGTGTAGGAACTGTCATTATTTGTCAGCATTACATCCCGGGACTTGTGCGGTTTTTCCACGTACCGTCGGTATATCGAACGGCTTTTCAACGTACCCTTGAGGTATATAGAAAGGTACTTCATGTACTCGATTGTATATTGGAAGACCCCTTCTGTATGGTTATGCATTAGAAAACACTACTACCGATTCAAGCTCCCATGTACCTTCAGTATATCGGGAGACCCCACTAGGGTACCTTATCTATCTAAGAAAATCCCTTTGGCCATCTTGTTTGGATCCATACACCGAAAACAACACTCCGAGAGATTACTATGCACATACCCTTGAGGTATATTGTGAGTGGCACCTTCTTGACAATCCTGGAGAGAGACTTGAATTTTTGAACTCCTCGTGTCATTTTAAGTCTGCTTTTTTTTACCTATAGCTTGAGTAGGGAAGTATTTTGGTGTATTTTCTAGATTTTCAGACCCTAGGTTAGATAGGAACTATACAAACTGGCTAAGTTAAGACAATCTAGAAGAGTACGGGGATTTCCACATAATTTTATTCCTATTTCAGGAGAAATCCAATGGAAGCTATTGACCAAGGAGCTGCTACCACCTCCCAAATGGGAGATAATGTGGTTGTGGAAAGTGGAGTACCATATTCTTCACACTTTCCTCCCTTGGTCCAACAACCTTCTCGGGGAAATACATCATTCCATTCTCCCATGGAAGGTCATGTTGGTGATACAACCCATTCAGAATTTGGTCCCAATGCTCCTTTTTGGGAGACACCTATAGGACATGCCATTTCCTCATTTGGCACCCGTGTAAACTCTCCTGATGATGAAGAAGAATGTAGGAAATACTATGCTGCCATTCTCTGTGCACAAGAGATTGACAAGCAGATTGATGACCTATTAGGCTCTGTTGGTAATAACTCCCGATTCGATTGTATTACATAGACAAATGCAAATATTTATACATTACAATGTGGCGGTTGAGAACCGT
>LPNX010604637.1:160899-204425 GCA_001517045.1 Pseudotsuga menziesii | reverse complement strand
AAATCCAAGATTACAATGTGCAACAATACAAGAATCAGAAGATTTACTAGCATCTTGGTCATCTTTCTTTTGGTTGTGCTTGTCTTTGATGGAGTCCCATGAATCCCAACACTGATCTGATGTGTGCCCAGTCTTTCCGCAACGCTTGCACTTTGATCTTTTTCTGGAGTTGTTTTTGCCCCCTCTGCCTCTCTTGGATGCTATAGATTGCATCTTTTGCAACTGATGGTGTCATTTACAATAATGAACTTAAAAAGAATGAGATAATAGTAAAACAAAAACCTTGCAGGTCTACAGCCTCTGCCAAGGTGATTTACAATCTTAATATGTTGTCAACAAGTTCATAAGCAAATTTTAGCACCAGTCAACGATCTCAACTATATGAAAGAAGCAGGTCTAAGTCTCTGCTACTTTTTACAATATAGTCTATGTAGAATTACAGCTGCACTAGCTAGTATAAACAATGTCTTCGAAAAGCTCTATTCACTATGAAAGTCTATGTCTCTGTCATAGTATTTACATCAGTCTAAGACAATTTTGCAGTAATACAATTTATATGGTGCTGTTCAAAACCTAAAAAATAATAAGCTCATTTACAACAATATGTCACATGACACTGCTAGTTTTCAAAGGAACATATGAGAATGATTTCTTCATATGTATGGGTTGTCTATATACCTTCACATTCCCTTGCAGCAAAAAATTCCTTTTAGATGTCCCAGCTTATATTTAAAATTGCACGACTCACCAAAGAGGAGCAATCACAGCAGCAATTGTCTTCAACCAAGCAGTCTTCAACCAAGCAGTCACACAGCTTCTTGAATTCAAGGCAGAACTCTTAATTCTCCAACGAAGAATGCAGTATTCAAGTCGAAGGAAATACTCTTAATGAAGAATGGAGTCTTCTCATCGAAGGCAGTACTCTTAATTTTCCAACGAAGAATGCAGTCTTCAAGTCACAGTCTTCAAGTCTTCTCACAAACGCAGCATTATTCTCAACTCTCCACGCTCATAGCTCGCAGGAATCACAGCATAGAGAATGTCTTCATGTCTTATATATCACAACGCAGTCAATAGGTCACTTTATCAGTTCTGCCGAAACCAAAAGCCAGAAATTAGGGAAAACTATAATCAACACGCAGTCTTCAATCTTCAACACAGGAATACGCAGTCTCGGATTATATATCAACGCAGCTATCTTCAGTCCAACGCAGGCAGGAAGCATGCAGTCTTTCACAGTAAATGGGTCGCAGTCTTTCACATCTCCTTAACACAGCATACAGCTCACAGCTCGCAGCATAAATTAGGGTTTATGAAAGTCATAAAGAACTCAGACAGGCTCCACGTGATTCACGACAGGCTCCATGTGATTCAGGATCTGAAGGCCTCGACTCTCAAGATACAATATTACATAAATACATATATAATGCACAGCACAGTCACAGCGCAGTTTCTCCACGCAGGCTCCAACGCAATATAATGAATATGGTTTGTCTTTATATGAGGAGATAGAGGTTTCACATCAATCCCCAAACCCTTACGCTTGTTCATAGCACAATAACTGGACGCCTCATGATCGATAGCATCCTCAAAATCTTTGTGAAAATGAATGGCAGCGATATAGCTGAAGTATGTTAAACTCCAACCCCTCTTTGAAGTCTTGTTCGGTCTATTAAGACTGCAAGAGCTGGTAGAAGAAAACTTGAGTGCCTCTCAAAAATACATCGCACACTCTTGTATTACATCAAGAAATGGTGCAGGTCGAGGTTTTGGATGCGGAGAATTATTCAAAAAAATTAGAGGAGCCAGCGATAACAGTAGTTGTTCGTTTCAAGAACTCTGGCCATGGAGCACAATGGTAATATAGCGCGTGGAGAGCAAGATGAGATCAACAACAGCCGCGCATTTTGACATGACAGATCAAGTTAGGGTTCACTCACAGTATTCTCTTTCTCATCAACTATCAAACAGAGAAGGAAAAGGCTAGCTCAACGCACAGCATGGTAATGATTGCAATCAACAGGACACTCAAAACATTCGTTAACGCTGGCTGAATTACTCAAGTGAATAACGCATATGGCAGGAGGGAAGAGCAGAGGGCAGACTGGCGATGGGCAGGCAGCATGCCAGGAGTTATGGTAGGAGAATAGCCAATCTCTGATACCACTTGTTGGTAATAACTCCCGATTCGATTATATTACATAGCCAAATGCAAATATTTATACATTACAATGTGGCGGTTGAGAACCAGCCGTTTCATCTTCCTATGCGTCTATTCATATTCCTATTTATTATTTATTTACAATAATCCCTAACGGATTATATTCTAACAGGCTCTACACCATCACATTCCACATGTCTTCCTGTGGGATATCATTCACTGGCCGATTCTATGAGACCCATTGAACCGATTATAGATCATCCAATAACAACCCACAACCCAGGTAAAATTACCACCCCTATCACCTCTAATGTTATGTCTATTCCGAATCCTCCCAGGTATTCTGCACCTGGGGTCCAACCTTCAATTCTTGTTTCATTAGTACCTTCTAGTGCTGGGGGGAAACCCCTAGCATGACCTACATTATTTGACACCGGAGTTTTACCTAGTCAAGGATAGACCTCTAACATAGAAACATCTACAACTTTTATCCCTCCCACCGATACTAATGTGATGAATCCCCCATCTAGTTTAGGTCAGCCCTTAGGGGCACAACCTGTAGTCATTCAATATTCTAGAGGTTATGGTTATCAAACACCTGCAGGTAATCATCTATATAATCCTATTGGAATGCCTTATGCTAGAATTCCATACCCTAGTAACACTTTTATGCCGTGGGGGAAACCTAACTAGTCTTACATGCCAGCTATGGGAGGGATACCTATACATACTGCAGGAGGTGCTGGAGGACTGCCTTATGGAGGTCCTCCCTCGGGGGGACCTAATGTTCCTAGAGGATCTGGAAACTTTCCTCCTTATGGTCCTGGTGGTCATAATGGTCCTGCGGGACCTGGTGGCTTTCCTCCTTTTGGCTCTGGAGGGTTTGGTGGCCCTCCACCTAGTGGTTCCGGTGGATCTATAGGTTTACCACCTCTTGGGGGCTCTGGAGGGTCTAGTGGTTTGCATCCTGGTGGTCCTGGTGTCCCTAGTGGTCCTAGTGATCCTAATCTCAGAAATCAACCCCCCATGGGAGAATCATTCGGTAGTTCTTCATCACAGCAACTTGTTTATCAGTATACTTATGGCCCTACTGGTAATTATGTGCCATATCATTATTAATGGTATGTGTAGCCCAAATGATAGTTACCTTTCCTAGAAAATTTGGACTTGCCTGATTTGTCCAAGTTGATTAATGATCCCATTCGACACAATCCCTCACGGCCTCCCATTTTGGTAAAGTTACCATTGGATAGTCTAAAATTTGATGGAAAGTAGGGAGATGATCCATAGAACCATGTTATGACATTTCATTTATGGTGTTCTTTGAACTCCCTCATGGATGATTCCGTTTGGTTACGACTCTTTCAATGAACTTTGACCAGTATGGCCGTGAAGTGGTACATTGAACTCCCACAACATTTGTTTATGGATTTTGGCTCGTTGTCAACTGTGTTCCTTACACACTTTCAACTCCCTGTTCATTATGAAACGGGCACTAATATTTTAACTTCTTTGCGACAGAACACCTCCACCCACATTTTCGATCATATTCATGAGTGGAGAAGGTGGAGAAGGCTTATTAAGGCCCCTATTCCGGATCAATTGTTAGCTGATTGGTTCATTAAGTCCTTATTGCCTCCTATTTCCCAAGATGTAGCTATGGGCGGTGCCATCACCAAAGAGAAGGCTATTAGTTGGTTTCAGTACCTAGACTTGATCTATTCCCAGTCTGGCACTCTTTATGACCTAATTCCTCAGGCTCCTTGCCCTAGCACTGATCCTGCCAAGCCACCAGCTGAAGTACCTATTGATGGGATTGTTGGTTCAATCCAGTCCCTGTCTATAGTGAAACCTGCCAAGAAAAACCAAACTACCACTCCTTCAACTCCTAAGGTTTCTACTGAGGTCAATTCTATTCAAAGTACTCAAACCTCAGGTAACAAAAAGAAAGGTAAAAATAGAAATAAAAAGCCTGGAAACCAATACGAGACTCCACAACCAACCAACAATGACAAAGAGAAAAGGAAGGAAAAATATCCTTGTCAGCTATGCGGTGGTGACCATTTTTCAAAGGAGTGTCCCCGTCGGAATGAAATCTCCCAGTTTCTAAAGTCCAATCCTGCACCTGCAGTACTTAGGGATCCTTTTCCATCTCAACAACAACTAGTAGACCACATGTCTAACCAGGGTAACTCTAGTTCATCAGAGGAAATTTGTATGATGTCCTCAAATACCATCTATCTGCAAACTCAAAGTCAGAATTATGATAAACCCGCAGATAAGAAAGAATATCAATCTTCTTCAGGGAAAGCTCCCTCTACTAGTTCTCCGGAATCCTCATCTACTGTCCCTTTATCTATCGAGAATTCTATTCTCGACATGATTTTGCGCCCACCTAAGAGTACTCTTCGGAAGGCTGTCTTTAATCCCAATGCCTGAGCTGCTCAATTCTATAATGTGGTTGAAGATCTCGCTCAGGCACCTTGTGCGATGTCTACCCTAGAAGTACTCCAAAGTTTCCCCACATAGCGCAAGAACTTGTTGACAACTTTAGCAGCTTTAGACCTAGATAACAGTAACTTGATTCATTTCAATGTTGAGAACTATAAACCTAGATTACCGCATAAACTTGCTTTTCAGATCATTATGGAAGTAGTGGGAAATAAAGTCTTTCGAATGGTACTGGATGAAGGAGCTTCGACCTCGGTGTTATCTCTGACTCCTTGGAAAGCTCTCAGCTCTCCTGAGGTTGTCACATCACCTATGACCCTTAAAGCCTTTGATGGATAGGGTTTCCAACCCCATGGTCTCATATCAGCCCTAGCGGTCGAGCTGGGGGGAAAAACTATTTCCATTCAAGTATAAGTGGTATATGCCCCTTTAGATTACAATCTCCTTCTAGGAAGGAATTGGTTCTATGCCATGATTATTGTTGCCTCAACATTATTTTGAATAGTCGAATTCCTGCATCTAGGGAGGATTGTTACTATTGATCAGCTTGATTTTTGTATGCTGGATGTTACTACGTCCACGAGTAATAACATCCCCATGTTAGGCCAGTCCCCTCCTCCTTACCAGTTGATTGGGGTAGGCATGCTGAAGGATTCATCCCTTATGGGGATTTTTCCATCTACTCCTCCTAGCATGGATACCACGATAGTCCATATGATTGCCTCATTTGATTATGAGCCTAAGGGAAAAAATGTTGTTGATTCCACCTCGTTGAGTCCATATGAAGCTATGTATGACACCATTCAAACCTTTTTCGATGATCACACTGATGACCTTCATCTAGTGGCTTTGGATCCTTACCATTTACCCTACTGGTTAGAACCTTCTCTTTTGGTTCTAGACTATCTCTCCGAGACTTTTCCTTCCAATGAATCCATTATAGAGATCATGAATATGGATGCGCCCATTTGGGAGGATCACCATCATAGATCCATGTTCCTCCCCAATACCAGTTTGGGTAGCCATGATTTTGCATCCTTGTTTCCTACTGATATTGTCAATGTTCCGCAAAGTCCTATATTGTTGCAATATACAGATTCTGAAGGAAGCCTTTGCAACGTTACTCAGACGAACCCAATTGACATATCAGCCAAGCCTGATGTTATCGAGCATGTTCATGTTGGGAAGAACTGCTCCGTAGATGAATCTGAAGCATATAAGGCACTTTTTAAGGAATTCTATGATATTTTTTTCCTATTCATATGAGGAGATACCAGGGATTGACCCTTCCATTGTGGTCCATGAGATTAAAACTTATCCCACAGCTAAACCTGTCAGGAAGAAACTTAGGCAAGTCCATCCTCGGAAGGCTGTAGCTATTAAATATAAAATTGAGAAACTTCTGAAAGCTAGTTTTATTTATCCTGTACCTTTGATGGAATGGGTATCAAACATTGTCCCTGTTAATAAAAAGCAGGCCACCATTAGAGTCTGTATCGACTTTAGGGATTTAAATAAAGCTTGTCCCCCAAGGACAACCTTCCTACCCCGCACATCGATCAGATTATTGACAACTGTGCTGGAATTGTCATCTTTTCATTCATGGATGGCTTCTCTGGCTATAATTAGATTAAGATATTGCCCTCCGATCAGCATAAAATGACATTCATATGCCCATGGGGAACCTTTGCATATAAGAAATTACCTTTCGGTTTTAAAAATGCTGGAGCCACGTTCTAGCGCGCGATGTCCTATGTGTTTCATGACATTAAACATATTGTTGAACCATACCTTGATGATCTCCCTACTCATTCACAGCGATGGGAGGACCACCTTGGTCATCTTAGAGACATATTCCTGAGATACCGTCATTATAATATACGGCTCAATCCGCATAAATGTGTTTTTTGCATTGAGACGGAATGTCTGCTAGGATTTGTGGTATCCAAAGATGGTATCCGAATCGATCCTTTAAAGATCGCTGTTGTTCTTGATCTACCAGCCCCAACCAACCTCCTTGAACTCCAAAGTTTACAAGGGAAGGAAAACTTTCTCCACCGTTTTGTGTGCAATTTTGTAGAGAAAATGCACGGTTATATGCGTCTCCTCAAGAAGAATACTCCATTCTTCTGGGATGACCAGGCCCAATGCGCCATTGATAATATTAAGCATGCTATGACTCATTCACCCATGATACACCCCTCAGATTATTCAAAGGACTTTCTCTTGTATATTGCTTCCTCTGCTATTACCGTCGCCATGGTTTTAGTGCAGGACAATCTCCACGGTCAGGAGCATGTGATTTATTACACCAATAAGAATCCTATCGATTCCAAAACCTGTTATTCACATGTGGAAAAGTTAGCATTTGCCAAGGTCATTGCTGTACAAAAGTTTCGTCACTACATTCTGCTCTGCACTACCACCGTATTGGCAGACTAGAACCTGATGTACTACATCCTGACTCGTCAGGTACTCAAGGGCAAGTACTCCCGTTGGATCGTCATCCTTCAGGAGTTTGATCTTGAGTTTGCCAAGGCCACATCAAAGAAATCCTTGGTTTTTGCAGAGCTTATGTGTGATCTTCCCTGTGCTACAATGAAATCTAAGCCCAGTGATTCATTTCTAGATGAATTCCTATTCCTGATTAGCACTACTGATCCTTGGTATGGAGATTTGCTGATTTATCTCCAGACCCAGCATTTTCAGCCTCATTTATCTTGCGATGATCGCCTCCATATCCGTCACCACATGAAATACTATCTCATCTTGAATGATACCTTGTATAGACATGGGATTGACTCCATTCTCCAGTGATGCCTCACCCATCAGGAGGCTGAACATGTGTTGAATGATTGCCACTCTGGAGGATGTGGCGGTCATTTATCTGGGATGGCTACAACCTAGAAAATCCTTTGCACTGGCTATTTCTAGCCTTCTATATTCAAAGACTGTCACAATGCTATTAAGAAATGCCCACCTTATCAACATTTTATCCTAAAAAGCACACCCATCCTGCTCCACTACACCTCGTCATTTCCATTGGCCCATTTGCCAAATGGGGGATTGACTTCATGCATTGTAAGCCTACCTCATCTAAGGGGCATGGCTACATCATCGTAGCCGTTGATTATTTCACAAAATGGGCTAAGGCCATGCCTACATATGCAGAAGATGGTAAGACTGTCGCTCTCTTCTTGTTCAACCATATCATAGCTAGATTTGGAGTTACATAGTCCATTGTTACCGATCATGGATCTCATTTTTGTAATCAAATGATGGAGGAACTGAGTGCCAAGCTAGGTTTTCACCATGAAAACTCTACGTCGTATTATTCGCAAGATAATGGTTAGGTAGAGGCCATTAACAAAGTTTTGAAAACTATGGTTCGTCGGATGGTTGGAGATCATAAATCCAACTGGAACCACGTTCTTTTTTTTGCTCTTTGGGCTTATCGAGATTCTGTGAAAATAGCTACTGGTTTCATGCCATTCTAGCTTGTCTATGGTCTTGAAGTTGTCTTGCCGATCCAATGTCAGATTCCATCTTTACAACTTGCCATCAAACTTCTCCCAGACACTTTTGCAGAGGAAGAAATATTTTTGTACTTGAATAACCTTGATGAGACTCGCAGAGATGCTGCCTTGGCTAATGAGGCACAAAGAAATGCGTCAAGGTGCAGTATGATAAATCTGTCCAGCCTCGTGTCTTCAACGAGGGTGACCTAGTATTGACTTATGACCAGAGATATGACAAACTAAGGAAGGGTAAGTTCGAGTCCATGTGGTATGGACCTTTCGTTATTTCTAAGGTGTTAGAGAAAGGAGCTTACGAGCTCATTGATTATGATGGAATCCCTTTTGGGAAACCTCGTAATGGGTTGTACCTGAAAAGGTACTATGTCTAGGTTTTCTTGGATAGTGTCTTGTATATATGTATATTGATTGAATTTCAGTGTGATTTTATCATTTTCAAGATGGTTTTGAGTTTTAGTGTCTACATCTGTTTATACCATGTTTTGGTCATGTAGATGGATTTCTATGGCTTCGTTGATGGTGCTTTCCGCCACACCTTGAATCTTTCCTCGGCTACTTGGTTTCTCTATTCCCTAGCTAGATATTTTGTCAATTCAGGAGTGGTTTGTTTAGGTCCTGCTACTAATAACATCGCTGAGTATGAAGCAGTCATCGATATTTTGACTGAAGCTGCCTCCCAGGATGTCCGTGATCTAGTAGTATTGATGGACTCATAGCTCATGTTTTGTCATTTAAACCATGTCTACAAAATTAGGAACCTGGTGCTCCTCCACTTCTTTCGGAGGGTATGTTTGTTAGAAAGATCATTTGGAACCATTACTTATAGGCATATCCCTAGGGAACATAATGTAGTTGCTGATTCATTGGATAATTACATCCTAGATTGGCATATTGCCCATTCATGATGTTAAATCAAACATGGTACATTGTAAATAAACATTTAAAGACACATAGAAATCATAGAAAATTCATTTGTCCATTTGAAACATATAAACATAGTGTAAAAGTCTGTATATATATATATATATATATATACGAAAAAGTTTACAAAAATAGGTCCCGAGACCTCATCTGAAGCACGTAGGCTTTCAAGAAAAACCATCATACAAAATCCTAAAGCTATCAGCTTTCAGTATACATGTCTCATACACTAATGGTGCTTGTGATAGCACATCACTACTTGAGCTACCCTACGTAGTAGCCTACTGAATCAGCCTGGTACTCCCACTGTGGATCTCTGATATCTCATCGGGAGGTCATCTATGTCAGCATCTGGGATGTCCAGAGTCAACCTCTTTAGGTTCTCCTCTATATCCCTAGTGATATCATCACCCTATGGTATGAAGCAGGCTCCAGCTTTCCTATTGAATGGAGATGCTCCTCCAGGCCTCGCTGCTCCAACATCTGCATGAGAACAACCAAGTCTTGTCACTTAACATTAAAAATATAAAACTTTAAAAAACATAAATTTTTTTTGTCCATTTTAGGGTTTCTTGCTTCTTATCGATGTCATCCCAGTGTCCTCCAGGTGGGAGTGGTAGGTTAGGATCTCCTGTGAAGTCCGTGCCTACATAGGCGTAGTCCTCAACCATGAGCATCTGATCCCGCAACCATCTAAAGAATGGATCACTAAACTTCACCATTCCCCTACCCACTCCTGTGTGAGCCATGACCTAGACCCACCTCAGCATACGAGGGTCCCATGCTCTCAGACTCCGGAAGGTTACCTGGGGCCTCATTTGTGGGACTCACTCAAAGAAGAAGTAGGATAATATGGAACCAAAGCCGAACTACTTCAACTCTCCCTGTCGACATTTAGTTAGCTGATCCTTGAAGATTGGAAGCATTGATTCCACCTAGTTGAACACCGTAGGTGCCATGTCCTCTATGGCGTACAACATGTGTTCCCTAGAATCCTGGAGCACACTCTGACTCCCAGCCACCCTCTGCATGGTAAATAGAATGATCTGTAGAGCCCTATCCATCACTGCCCTGATGGGGATTTTCTTTCCCGATATACCTGTCCCTGGTGCACAGTGTCGATCTATAAGCTCTCTGGTAGTAATGTCCCCACCATGGGAACCTGTCAGTGAGATAGGGGCACCTCGTCTCAATAGACCATTTAAGAAGTAGATATCCTCTACTTCCATTGTAAGTATATGAGCCCCCACCTTGAAATACTGATGTTCAGGATTCCACATCAAAGCAGTATGTGTTCCAGTAATCTCTCATGGGACACCATGCTTGGGGTCCGAAAGAACTTCAGGATCCCACAGTCCCATAGTGTGGAAATACAACCCACATTTCTCTTAGCAACAACATCCTCGTTATCATGTGTTCTTTCTTTCCATATCACCATGTTTTGAGCAACCTAGACCTGCCAAAAACAATAATGGTATGCATTATAATCATCCTTAAATCATTTGAAATCAAAAGAATGAGTTTATCTTGCCCATATCATTTGTTTAAGTTCTCCACGGTTGGCACCACCTATGCACCGTTGGAGATAGGAGGTGGCATCGCCTATCCACTATGTTATTGGTGCAGTTCTCGAGCGGTACCGCGTATCCTGTAAGGGGTAGCCGCGGTGCCCGTATATTGAGTTTTAGGGATTTCCAGAGTGGCCCAAAACCCCACCAAATCTCAAAATAAAAATCTATGAAATGAAAGATAAAGGTCTTAGCTATTACCTACAACTGACGATGCTAAAAACAGATGGTGTAAACTCCTAGTATCAGCTTTGAAAGATCTAGCTAAGAAAATGCTCCAAGTGCTCTCTGCTAGAGGTAAATAGTGAAATTTTTTGATTTTTTACTATTTACTTGACTTATATAAACATTTTTGGGTCCAACTTACTATATTTTTGATATAAAATCATATTTTAGTCAAAGTTTATCTGTCGTAATCCCTTAATGCTGGTCTTAAATGCATTTAACACTTGTTTCTGAGTCATCTGCAAGACAAGAGAACTTTAGTAAGAATCTTTGGAAAGTTTGTTTAAGGATTTTTCATACTTTCACAAAAATGGAAAAGGTCCTTGAGCGTTTATTATGACACTTTGTCATGCTCATTAAAATTTAGTATCAAAGTTCCGAGTCCATTTCAAGTTTCTTTCCAAGCTCGTAAAATACAACATTGTGTAAAGAAATGTCATGGAGTCCTCTTTTCACCTCTTTTTCAGGATCCTTAAACACAAAAAAGTCGTCGAGTCCGTTTTTGAGTGTTTCCAGGCTCGTAAAATATGACATTGAGTAAAGAAACCTCACTGAGTTCTCTTTAAACCCTTTTCAGGCTCCCTAAATACGAAAGGATTGTCGAGCGATCTTTTCTTCTTCACGCTCGTTAAAGTATTTGAAGGTTCGTCCGTCCGATGGTAGGTTATCTCTTTTTCGGTTCAGATAGGACTATTTATGAAAAAGGAACACTCCAGCCAATCATGACTGGAATAGTTCTCTAAGGTATGATTTTACACTTTTTCGAGCCTTAGAGAGACTAAATCATACGAAAAAGGACCCCTTTGGAGTCTTCTTCTGTATTCATTCAGACTCTCTAAACATGAACGATACCGAGTTTTCTTTTAGTGGACTCATTAAATTAAACATTGAGAGACCCATTTTGGGAGTGAACCCCTCCTCTATCAGATTCATAAAATATATGAGTCTAGACTTGTCCTTCGACAAGCTATATCGCGTGTTTGTTGTTAGATTTTTATCATTCAAGCTACCATTATGATCTTAGGATCTTTAACTGAGAGAATAACATGCACAGCAATAAAACACAAGCACAACACAAGAGACAAGAGACACAAAGAATTTTCCTCTGGGAAACCATAAAGGAAAAAACCTCGCAACTTCCTCAGAGATAGAATCAACACCAAAGGTAAAACTGGAAAACAATAAGATGATCTCCCGACAGCAGCAGTCTCTCTCTCACAAACTGAGAGAGCTTCTCCTCTCTCACTCATGCGCCCCAATGAGTGTGTGTGTGTCCTAAATAGAGAGACTCACTCTCTATTTATATTCTTCCATTCACTTGGAACCCACTCCATCATGTCGGCCTCACTTAAAAATTACTTACTAGAGCCGACATCTCTAGGAGTGTCTAATAACCTTAGTGCCCCACAACTTGGGGGGACTTTGCCTCCTTCAACCAACAAGGAGGTTTATCCTTAACACAATGGTGGGAACTATTGCCCCAACTTACAATGACTCACCTAGGGTCAACTTCACTAGGATAGTCTAATAAACCTAGGGCCCAACAACTGTGGGGACTTTAACCCTTGACCAATAGGAGGGTTACCCACAATGAATTGACTTGAATTGTTTACATTATTTATCCTCCCAATCGAAACATCGAGGCATGACAAAATGACTCAATTACATTATAGATACATCCCAGAATAAACATCGGGCTACAATACATAAGATACATAGATGAATACATTCCGAAGTTGCAAATACATCAACACTCCCTCTTAACTAGGAAGGTATTTTTTTGACACAATTTTCAGCACTGGTCTTCTTCTCTGTATCAACTGGATCATCTCATCATCTACATCTTCAAGGATTCTTAGTCTTCAAGTCATCTTCATCTTTGGATCTGGATCATCACTGGATCTGGATCATCATGGGACATCATCACTGGATCTGGATCATCATTGTTGTATCATCATCACTGGATCTAGACCATCATGGGTGCTATCTCATGATTCTTCTTGTCATAGGAAGTTCTACAAAGCCAGCCCTTTTTCATGCTGGTTGTATGCCTAGCTTCCATGTAGGTCTTCTTTAGCATATATGACCTGCTCGTCAGAATGGTCTGTCCAGCACTTACATCTGACCTACTCATCAGAAAGGCATGCCCAACACTCACATTTGATCATGTAGGAACCAATCCTATAATCATATCAGAAAGGCCCAACACTCACATCCAATCATGAGGGAACACATCCCAGCAACCTATCGAAAAGGCTCAGCACTTATATCCACCCATGAGGGAACACATCCCAACAACAATTATGGAAGGGCTCTACACTTATATCCACCAATGAGGGAACACATCCCAATACTGATGGAAGGGCTCTGCACTTACATCCACCAATGAGGGAACACATCCCAGTACTAATGGAAGGGCTCTTCACTTACATCCACCAATGAGGGAACACATCCAAGTACTGATGGAAGGGCTCTGCGCTTACATCCACCAATGAGGGAACACATCCTAGTACTGATGGAAGGGCTTTCACTCATATCTGATCTTGTAGGAACCAATCCTACAGTCACATTAGAATGGCCCCCAGTCCTCAACTGAGCTACCTGGTAATTGACCAGGTGCCTCCATTCTCCTAGAGAATGGCAGTTTCCCTTACATCTGACCTGCTTTTCGGAATGGCCAACACTCACATATGACATGGAAGGAACCTAATCCTTTATCCATGACAGAATGGTTCAGCCCTTACATCTGATCAAGTGGGAACACATCCCTCTATCACATCAGAATGGCTTCTCAGTCCTAGACTGAGTTTTCTTGGTAACTGACTAGGTACCTCCATTCCTAGAATGGAAGTTTCCCTTACATCTATCCTATTCGACAGAATGGCCAACACTCATATCTGACATGGAAGAAACCAATCCTCTCACCATGAAAGAATGGCTCAGTCCTTACATCTGACCATGGAAAGAGCCAATCCTCTCACCATGTCAGAATGGCTATGGATCTCAACATTCATATCTGACATGGAAGGAACCAATCCTCTCACCATGATAGAATGGCTCAGCCCTTACATCTGACTTGCTCGTCATAATGGCTATAGGACTCATCACTTTCCCTTGGAGTAAACCTCTATCTGGAGAACACCAAGCTTCTCCCTAAAGTACTCGAACTTCACTCTAGCCAATGGCTTCATCAACACATCAGCTATCTGTTCCTCCATTGCAACATATTGGAGCTTCACTGCTCCCCTCTGCACCATATCCATGATATAGTGATACTTGATCTCGATATTCTTTGACTTGTCATGGAACACTGGATTCTCTGACAACTTCATGCAACTCTAGTTGTCACAATGTATAAAAGTAGCATCCATCTAGAGATCAAATAAATCATACAGTAGCTTACACAGCCATACTACCTCACAACTAGCTGAACAAGCTGTGACATACTCTGCTTCAGCTATACTCAGTGGCACACAGGATTGCTTCCTGCTAAACCAAAAGATCACACTTGATCCCATACTGAAGCAACACCCTGAAGTGCTCTTCCTATTGATGGCACTGCCTGCCCAATCTGAATCAACATAACCCTCCAGGTTAATATTCTAATTCACATCGTACTTGATCCCATAATCAACTGTACCCTTTAGGTACCTCACTGCATCCTTTGCAACCATCAGGTGAACATGTCTCAATGTGTTCACAACAAAGAAAATATCTGGTCTCGTATTCGTCAGGTACATCGAGGAAAAAATCATCTGACGATACATCGTGGCATCAACTGTCTCTGATGAAGCAACACTCAATAGCTTCAGCTTCGATGCCATAGGTGTGGTCATGCAGTACATCATCCTGAACCTCTTTAGGATCTCTACTACATACTTCCTTTGTCCACACCTCCATGCCTAGAAAATAGTGCATCGACACATAACAGGAGCATCACTGGTCTACCGCATTCAACCTTGAAGCAAAGGTTGGAATCCGCTTTACTCTTAGTAAAGCCTAGAGTCACCAGTAATCTATCCATCCTAGTGTACCATGTCAAACCTTAGATTTTCTGTAGTCACTCCCTCTGAAGTGAAGCATCATACTCCCTCTGTCTTTTGTACTCTATGTACTGAAACATTCTGTACTGGAGTGACAAGTAGCTTCCTATGCTACTTGTATTCTATGTATCCATCTAGTGTATATAATTTCATGTTCAACCTTGTAGAAAAGGTTAATATCTTCATCAATCTCATCATGTATGTGTTTCAATTCTTACTGGCTACAAATGTCTCTTCATAGTCTATGCCTTCTTTTCATGAGAGGCCTCGTGCTATGAATCTTTCTTTGTATCCCACAATGTTTCCATCTACTGCATGATGGAACTACGAACTTCTCTTCAGGTCTTGATACTACATCCTAGACATCATTCTTCTTGAACTGGTCTTCTTGGTTACTTCTTCATAGCTGGAAGATTCTGCATCAATGATGTCTCTGCATTCATCATATTATTCTTCATCTTGAACTGTCATCACTTGTTCTTCAGAACAAGTTTCATCCTTCTTTGCTTGTAGGTGATTATGTATGCGATCTTTCCTACAAGTCAAATGCATTTGTATGGTTAGAAATATTTCATAAGAAATATTCATACTGACAAATTCTTATGCATAAATATATGATCATGCAACTATTTTAGCCAATACAACATTCATCCATATCTCATGGAAACTTTTCTAGATGCCTTCCATCTCTACCAGGACAACATTGAGATTGTGTACTAATCCAATATGTCAGCAAAGAGGTTTCATTCTAGATAAGTAGCAATGGAGAGTTGTATAGAACCATGAGATACTTACCCATCACATGCATATTAGTAGTATACTGTCATTAATGCAAACATTCTATCATGCATAATACATTAACTGAATATAAATAAATGCATAACAAAAACAATATCATGAAATGACAATTGAATACTTATATTTATTTGTTTCGTGGGTAGACTCCTTCTTGATCCTTCCGCTTCATCATCTTCTTCATTCATGACTTCATCATTTCTTATCCAAGCTCTCAGGATGGATAAGAGGTTCTCCAAGAATCGAGTCCTTCATATTCCTCATCGCTTGAGGGATCTTCTTTCGATGGTGAGAGCTTGTTCTTCAATTGCTCCCATCTTCTCTTCTCTTCTTATGAGTCGAGCTTCTTCTTCTTCCCAAAGTTTGCTAAAGGTAATCACTTCATTCTGGCACACATTACTCAAATGAATGAATCCCATGATCCTAGGAGGCCATTCAAGGTGGACATCACCACTACTACATTCTTCACTTCTTCTTTTACTGCTACAAGTTGTTCTTTGATTTGAGAGACCCTTGTAAAGTATGACTGCATGTTCTCTGCATTCTGGATCTTCACATTCTTCAACTGGTTTCTTAAGGTCATATTTTGATTTCTATTCTTCCCTTCAAATAAATTGGTTAAGGAATCAAACATCTTCGGTGTATTTAAGGAAGACAATTGTAGTACAAGTTCATTCATGATTGAATCAACAATGATCTTCTTGGCCTTGACCAAGTTCTTCTTGTGTAAGGCTTCTAGCCTCATCTCCCTCTGGAACTGGAACCTCTATACTCATGTAGGTGTCCAATCCATTTTCTTCAGAGAGACCATATACTTCCAGGCTTGGAATTTGTCAACTTCCTCAAGCTTGTCATCAAGCTAATGTGATAGATGACTTTGAAATGAGAACCTCAAATGAAAATAGCGAAAGATTGGATCTTACCGTTTTGAGGTGTCCGTCCTGGTTCCAGAGCTAGCTAATCTAGGGTTTGTCATAGAAACCCTAATTTTAAAAACTTGGAATATTCCATATCTGATTGGATATAAATATATATCTCTTCAAATGGATTTTTCCAATGTACCCCTTTTCTGAAAACAATGGAGGGAAGCTCCCGGAACAAGAAGCCCTAGTTTTCCACTTTTTTTTTCTTTCTGTAGAAATGCCTGTTACTATTTCTGCGGTATCTCCAAAATTAATACTCCTCGGTGTCTGAAATTTCATACTGACGTATCCTGAAATGTTCCTATTCCAATACCATAGGTTTTATCAGAATTGGTTTCACCAATTGGGACTTATGGTCCTCTTCCCAAGGTGACCTGTTACAAGACTGTTCAGATCAGCAATGTTGTACGGACTTCCACGTGTCACTGGTTAATATTCTGAGTCTAAATCTTAGACCACAGAAATTGAAGTCCGTTCCGTTTTTGGAACAGCTTCAGAAATCATATTTGGACCTGTGTAGCCCAAGATATAGCAATTCTCCCCAGGTGTCCTGTTTAGGGATGAATTCTGGAAGAGGCTGGAACCCTAACTTGGAGGGATCATATATCCCAGAATATAGTGAATATGAGGCTGAATGTTTGACACAGTGTAAATCAGGATTTTATATTGGGCCTCTTCAAGTTTCATCTGCTGAAACTTCTCCAATCTCAGGATATAGCGAATGTACCAAAACTTAGCAGTTTTTGGTATTTAGGGTTTTTCTAGCTCGGGGTCAAACTAGGGTTTGACTTTTCGAGAGTTTAATGCAACCAAAAAACTTGATCCAGGTCTCTAAACTTAGGTTTTGATGAGGATATCAATTCTATGCTGGGATCACTAAAAAATTCCTCTTCTGTAGAAAGCCCTAATTTCCGCACCGAAAACTGAAAATGCTCGGAATCGAATTCCTTTTCGACAAAAAGATGCGCCCTTCAATGGAGAGTCATCCTAGCATACTTTTGATGATGGATTCTGGAGAGAGATAGAAAAAGTAAGAAGACCTAGCTTGTGTAGCTCCACAATGTCTTCTTCTCAGGTTAGCTCTGATACCATGTTATATTTTTATCATTCAAGCTACCATTATGATCTTAGGATCTTTAAGTGAGAGAATAACATGCACAACAATAAAACACAAGCACAACACAAGAGACAAGAGACACAAAGAATTTTCCTCGGGGAAACCATAAAGAAGAAAACCCCACAACTTCCTCAGAGATAGAATCAACACCAAAGGTAAAATCGAAAAACAGTAAGATGATCTCCCGACAGCAGCAGTCTCTCTCTCTCACACTGAGAGAGATTCTCCTTTCTCACTCATGCACCCCAATGAATGAGTTTGTGTGTCCTAAATAGAGAGACTCACTCTCTATTTATATTCTTCCATTCACTTGGAACCCACTCCATCATGTCGGCCTCACTTAACAATTACTTACTAGAGCTGACATCTCTAGGAGTGTCTAATAACCCTAGTTCCCCACAACTTGTGGGGACTTTGCCTCCTCCAACCAATAAGGAGGTTTATCCTTAACACAGTGGTGGGGACTATTGCCCCAACTTGCAATGACTCACCTAGGGTCGAATTCACTAGGATAGTCTAATAACCCTAGGGCCCCACAACTATGGGGACTTTAACCCTTGACCAATAGGAGGGTTACCCATAATGACTTGACATGACTTGTTTACATTATTGATCCTCCCGATTGGAACATTGGGGCATGACAACATGACTCAATTACATTATAGATACATCTCAAAATAAACATCGGGTTACAATACATAAGATACATAGATGAATACATTCCGAAGTTACAAATAACATTGAGAGACTCATTTTGGGAGCGAACCCCTCCTCTCTTAGGTTCATAAAATATATGAGTCTGGACTTGTCCTCCGATAAGCTATATTGAGTGTTTGTTACCCTTTTTGAACTCATAAAACCAAAAAGAGGCACTCATCAATCATGATGGGGGAAATGGGAAGGGAATCATCTTGTGAATAATGGCAGTTGTTTGTCGTTACCTTTGAACATGGCACTTGTCTGCACAATCATGTTAGTCAATCGGGTATTTAGCTGATCTCCAAGACGATCCACTTTCATGAGTCATGCCAATCCTTTGAGTATTCCAAAAGAATGCATTGTCCACTATCACATTGTGTGTCTGTCCCATTCAGTCATGCTGCCAAGTCTTTTGTCATGCTACCCAATGTTCAAAGGGGATCTGAAGAAGTTTTACCTCTGCAGTCTACATAGTCTTTGTGTTAGTATATTTGAGTCAGTCATATGGTTACTACATCCACATCATTCCAAAACTATGTTTCGAGTTTCATGTCATCGATGTGGGACTCATCAAGGCCCTCCTTCGATGAGACTGTTCCCGTTGACATCAGCTCATTATCTGAGAAATAGTCTTAGAAACAATATTTAGTACCTTGAGATCTATATGCCTTAATGACGGATTCTCTTGCTATCGACATAGGTCCACATCATTGACCTTTGATCGATAGAATCGACTGGGTGTTCGACATCAGGACATCTATTCACACTCAGTAGATTGTACTAAAGTACCTTGGGAATCATTGACATTAATGGTGATCTCCCTCGTACTTGTTAATGGTTCACATCATTGGCCAGTAATCAAGTGGTTTCTACCATGTTCGACTTCAGATCATTGTAATCACATGGATAGAATTGTACTTTGTGGCAGACGAGATGAAGACCCTGGGTATTTGTTTAAAAGCACTCATTGCTTTTCCCCAGGTTGCGATGGAGTTTTGTATATCTAGCATGGATACACATTTGTATGGTCATGGATATGCTCAAATTTGCGTTTGTATGACATACATCTACGTTGTATTTCTGGTAGCTATGTCCAAGTTTGAGTCTTCTATCACATGGATCTACGCTGTATTCTAGTAGCCATGCTTGTTTATTCCTCTCATGGATCTGCCTTGTATTGGTATGCAGCCATGAGTTTGGTTACTTGTGTCTATGAGTCAACATACTAATGTACTATAGATGCCTACTTGACAACATGCTTTGATCGAGCTGACATTTTCATCTCATGGTGACGACTTGTTCTCTCAAAGCTCACATTTATCATATCCCTCTAAGACTCATGCTTTGGGGGGCATGCTGTTATACCAAAATCCTGTCACCATCATGTGATAAGACATTTGAAATACCTACTTTCCCTGAATCCCAGCTCTTGGAGTGGAGACTAATGGTTTTTCATCAATATTTCATGAAAATTCCCAACACCGCGCTTGCCCCTTTATCCAGGAGTGGTACCCTTGTTTGCACCGCCCATCCCTTGTTTCCCACAAGTGGTGCCACCGCTTATTTCCCTTGGTCCATAAGCGGTTATTACCAGAACCGCTCTATCATAGAAGGAGAAATGTGGTACCCTAGGTAAAAAGGGAAAAAGAGAAGTTTCTTGATGCTTCTAGATGATAAGCATCATGTCCTCCCTTATCCCAACTGTTGTGGGTTAGTTGAGATCGAGATCCCTCATCCTAGGATCTTAGAGGCCACCTCACCCACTAATCTCTCAACCTACTCTATCCATTAAATCCTTATAAATAAGAGCTCATAGCCATGGTTTAGGGGAGAACATTTGAGGTATTTTTATGATGTTGGATTGATCACTTGGCCCAAGACCATTTGGGGAGAGCATAAAGAGCTAGAGTCGGAGCTTTTGGGGATGAGAATGTTTGGTTTCATGGAGATGCATGTCAACACTAAGGCTTGGTTGTAAACTTATTCATATTTCTTTAATGCAAGTTGATTTCTGTCCCACATATGTTGTTGTTTGATTTCACATATATGTTGCTAGAATCCTTAGTCACTAGCATATATTAGTAGATTATATTTTGGTTGCTTTGATTTGTTTCATGTTGAGCTGATTTCTAGGTACACAGGGTGACTATCAAAGCATTGAATTCTAGGTATCTATAGCATATAGGGAGAGTCTTCAACCTCTGTCCTCTATTTGTTCTGGATCTTAACCATTCAGACCAATGGAACACCTTGCTGTCCGCAAGAGGTGAAATATTCCAGCTAACAAACATAGTTCTGGAATGATGTGAATGTAGTAACCATAAGACTGACTCAAAAATACTAACACAAAGACTATGTGGACTGTAGAGGTAAAACTTCTTCAAATCCCCTTTGAACATCAAGTGGCACGACAAAAATAATTGGCAACATGACTGAATGGGACAAACACACAATGCGACAATGGACAATGCATTTTTTTGAAAGACTCAAAGGAGTGACATGACTCATGAAAGTGGATTGTCACGGAGATCAGATGGATACCCAATTGACTGACATGATGTGTATACAAGTTCCATGTTCAAAGGTAACGACAAACAACTACCATTATTTGCAAAATGATTCCCTTCCCATTTCCCCCATAATGGTTGATGAGTGCCTCTTTTTGGTTTTAAAAGTTAAAAGAGGGTAACAAACATTCGATATATCTTGTTGGAAGACAAGTCTAGAGTCATATGTTTTACAAACCTAAGAAAGGAGGGGTTCATTCCTAAAATGGGTCTCTCAAGGTTTAATTTAACGAGTCCACTGAAAGAAAAGTCGGTATCGTTCATGTTTAGAGAGTCTAAATGATTACGGAAGAAGACTCGAGAGGGGTCCTTTTTTCGTATGATTTAGTCCCTAAGTCCCGAAAAAGTATAAAATCATACCTTACAGAACTCTTCCAGTCATGATTGGCTGGAGTGTTCCTTTTTCATAAATAGTCCTATCCGAACCGAAAAAGAGATAACTTACCATCGGATGGACGACTCTTCAAATACTTTAACGAGCGTGAAGAAGACAAGATCGCTCGACAATCTTTTCATATTTAGGGAGCCTGAAAAGAGTTTAAAGAGAACTCCATGAGGTTTCTTTACACAATGTCACTTTTTACGAGCCTGGAAAGAATTAGAAATGGACTCGATGATCTTTTCATGTTTAAGGAGCCTAAAAAGGAGGTGAAAAGAAGAATCCATGACGCTTCTTTACACAATGTCAAATTTTTACGAGCCTGGAAAGAAACTGAAATGGACTCAGACCTTTGATATTGGGTTTAAAGAGCGTGAACAAAGTGTTGTAATAAATGCTCATTGACCTTTTTTGATTTTGGGTTCGATCCCCAGCGGAGTCGCCAGATTTGATAGCTGGAATATTTCACCTTCTATGGACAGTAAGGTGTTCCAGTGATCTGAATGGTTCATATCAAGAAAAAATGAATGACAAAGGTTGAAGACCCTGCCTGGATGCCATAGATACCTAGAATGAGATGCTTCAATAGTAACCCTGTGTACCTGCAATCAGATTAAAAATGCAAACACATCAAAGATACCAAAATATAATCTACTGATCCATGTTAGTGACTAAGGAATCTAACAACACACATGTGAAATCAAACAACAACAGTAATGTGGGACGGAAATCAGCTTTGCATTAAGATAAAATGAAGAAGTTTACAACCAGTTAAGCCTTAGTGTTGACATGCATCTCCATGAAACCAAACACTCTCATCCCCATAAGCTCCAAATTTTTCTCTTTATGCTCTCCAATGGCTTGGGCCAAGTAGTAAATCCAACAACATAACAATACCTTAAGAGATCTCCCCTCAACCATGGACATGGGCTCATATTTATAAGGCTCAATGGATAGGGATGGTTGAGAGATTTGTGGATGAGGTGGCCTCTAAGATCCTAGGATGAGGGATCTCGAGCTCAACTAACCCAAAATGATAGGGATAAGGGAGAACATGAGGCTAATGATCTAGAAGCCTTGAGAATCTTATCTTTTTCCCATTTTACCCAGGGTACCACTTTTCTCCTTCAATGACAGAGCGGTTCAAGTAAGAAACACTTATGAAATAAGGGCCATAAGCAGTGGCACCATTTATGGATAACAAGGGATAGGCGGTGCGAGAAAGGTACCGCTCTTGGAAAAAGGGGAAGGCATGGTGCCAATAATTTTTGTGAAATATTGACAAAATGGTATGAGTTTCCACTCCAAGTGTTGGGATTCGGGACAAGTAGGTATGTTAAGAGTCTTATCACATGATGGTGATAGGATTTTGGTATAGCATGCATCTGGCCAAAAGATCAAGATATTGATATCTGATCATGGTGAGGAGTATGTCAGTAATGAGTTACTGCATATATGTTCCCAAAGTGGTATTCAGGTCCATCATTCAATTCCCTACAATCCCCAGCAGAACAATGTAGCGGAGAAGAAGAACCGGTCTCTCAAGGAGATGACCACTTGTATGTCAGAATCAAAGAAGTTGGCTGCAAATTTGTGGGCTGAAGCTATGCATGCTAAAACATATATTCAAAACAGAGTTCCACACTCATCCATGAAAGGGAAGACCCCTTTCAAATCATACTTCGGACACAAGCCATATGTGTCGAATCTGCGGGTGTTTGGTTCCATTGCATGGGCCCGAATTCCACTTGATAAAATGAGGGTGTAACATCCCGGTTTTGACCCCGTTTGCATTAAAGATACGTGATGTATATATTGTAATTAATCATGGTGTGGAGCTAAAGGCAAAGGACCCACCATCGATTTGGTTGTGTTATGTTTCGACAATTGGGATCGTTGCCAATGGTATATCGTGCTATCCAACACATTATAGTTTTGGCATCATGTAAATATGCACATTAACTAAAATAAACCTACAACCAACTATGATGGTGCAACAATAATGAAAATGACATGATTTTCCTAAGGATAAGGAGGGGGAATTATTAAACCTTGGGCCTATGGGGAAAAATCCATGTGTTAGCTGTTAAAAACCCCTGATGTTAGTTGGGGAATTTATTGCTGGGTAGTGGTGGGTGTGGTAGGACTGTTAGTCCTTGCCCACATTCCCACTCCACTAGTAGACCCTTCATCTTCATGTCGCATGGGAAGAGGGGAAATTTTCCCATTCTCTCCACTCTCCCACGACTCCATTCTTGCTCATCCTCATGTGCTGGTTGGGGGATTCTCTCCATTGCTTTTTGTTATCTTAAGACAAGGACGTGATTCTCTCCTCACACACAGGTATGAGTATGGGAGTTTTACTCATGAAGAGAGAGAAGCATATCCTCCCATTCGAGTGTGGACCCTGAGTGATTTACCCATCGGGTTGTGTTCTTCCTGTAGTTTTCATTCATGATTTTCCCTGTGCAGGAGCCATTCATGCTCGAGGCTATGTGTCTGTGTGTTCCAAACAAATTTCAGTTGTGGATGTATGTTTCCTTGCTGATTTGTGAGATCGGGCTGTTGCGATTCCCCTGATTTGTGGGTTGTTGTTGTTCTCCCCAAGATTTGTGGTTTGCTGTGGTTTTCCCCATGTTGTCCGTTTGCTATGGTTTTACCCACGTTGTTCATTTGTTGTGGGTGCAAGTATCTTTCAGGTTGTTGCTGAGTTGTTTTGGCCATGCTAGGGTCAAGAAAAACTTTGAATCACCTTGCTTGGCTTGAGCTGCATTCACCCTGTTTTCCTTTGTTCCCTCACAAGGCTATGAATCACTTGGTTTTACTATGGGTATGCAGTGGTTGGTTTTCGCACTGTGTGGAGTGGGATTGAAAGCTGGGTATGCTTTAGAAACCTGGTGTTTGGGAGATACATAGACAGAGTTATATGGCTGGATTTATTCTCCACAACCCTAGAATAGCACTGGAAAGGGAAGTCAGGGCCTGAGGGACTGATTCCTGGTGTTGGGTGTGTGTCGGTGTCTTAGAATTCAGGCTAGCCATGGTGTAGGAATCCTTAGCTCCTCCATGAGCTCACTAGCTTAGCATTTAGATTTTCCCATCTCCTTGATGTCCTGATAAACCCAACTATGTTGACTTGGCTGTTTTGTGTATACTTGGCTATGTGAAAGCCTGCTTAGTCCCTTATTCCTTGGGGAATCATGCCCAGCTCAAGGGTGGCAATGTTGATGAGAGATTTATGAGCACACTGGCCTATTGTTGGGTGGAATGTTGTAGTGACATAGCTGGTTGCGGGATCAATTCTACCCAAGATAAGCATTCTTGACCATTTCGTCTCTGCAATTATATTTGATGTCTAATGAACTATGATGAACATGTTGAATGCCTGAATGTATGTTTTCTTCCGCTGTGTATGTTGAATAATTATGCATATTAGCATGTTTTCTATTTTAAGCATTTTATTTCAGCATTATATGCATGTTCATGTTCATGGGGCTAGTTTCCCGGATGTTTGATGGTTTGGTAGCGTCCTCTTCACCGGTCGAAGGGTCGGGGATGTTACATAATGGTATTAGAGCTTATGTTGCAGCATGGGCCTGAATGGGCTATGAAGACACAGTGATAGAGACATCATTGTAGCATTGGACCTTAGAGGGCCATGAAGAATCAGCTAAGAGAGGCAGGTTTCCCTCTGCCCAGCAGAAATAAAAAAATTTCAGAAAATTTCGTTGAAAATTTTTCTAAGTGCCGAGCTTGTCGAATCATCAAAGGACTTAGTGGGAAGCTCCTCCGATACAATAGATAACCTAGTCGGAAGGTCACCCAAGGAGGGACAGGTGGAAATAATTTCATGAAATTTTTCCAAGTGCCAAGACCATCGACTCATCAGAGAACTTAGTCTGAAGCTTCTCCGATGCATCAGACAGCCTAGATAGAAGTCCGCCCGATAGGAACTGGCAGGAGAGAAATTTTGAAATTTGTTGAAGTTTGAAAGTTGTCATTAGTCAGTGGAAGATAGATGATGGAATCACCGATACTTTGGCTCCGTATAGCTAAATATCACCGAAACGTCGGTGCAGCTAGAAGGAAGGACTTCCGATACCGCCGTTGGAGAAAAATAGAATATTGGATCGTCGATACTTCAGCGAAGTTTAGTTGATTGATCAGAGACAATTAGTTGGTTGAGCTGCCAAAACGTCGGCAAGAATTAGATGATGAAGCAGCCAATGCGGTGACAAACATCGATGAAAAATAGTTGATGAGGTAGCCACAGTGTCGGCGGAGATCAGCCAAAGAACGCCGAAACGTCGACAAAGTTTAGTTGATGGAGCATCGAGACTTTCAGTGGAAAATAGATTATGAAGGTGCTGATACATCGATGGAAAATAGAAGAAGTTGGAGCCGACGAAGCGGTGGTAAAGGGAAGGAAATTTTTGCTGGAAATAAATTTTTTCAAAATATTTTCTAAGTGTTGAAAACATCGAAAATTTTTAGTTGTTCGAACAACCGATACATCGGTGGAAGATAAAGGAAGTTTCCCCGATAATTAGTTGTTTGTACCGCTGACACGACGACGAAATTTAATTGATCGAGGAGCTGCAGTGTCGGTGGAGATCTCCAGAAGATTGCCGAAATGTCGGCGAAGATTAGTTGATGGGATCGCCGATGGGCATCGGCGAAATTTAGTTGATGGCACAGCTGACGTGGTGGAGGACAAAGAAGGAAGTTTCGTCAAACTACCGGCAAAAATTAGATGATGCAGGTGCCAATACATCGATAGAAAAGAGAAGAAGTTAGTTGGTTGATCCACCGACATAGCGATGGCAGGAAGAAAATAAAGAGAAATTTTTTGAAATTTTTTTATGAGTGTTGGGACCATCGGTGATCGACGAAGATTAGTTGATTGGATTGACGAAAATTAGAAGATGGAGTCGCCAAAACATCACTGCCGTCGGTGAAATTTAGTTAATGGGATCACTGATGCGTGTCAACGAAATTTAGTTGATGAGTCCGCCGATACATCGAAAAAATTTAGAATATCGGACCGCCGAAACATTGACAAAAATTAGACAATGGAGCAGCCGACACAGCGGAGAAAAAAATAGATGATGAAGGAGCCGACGTGGCGGCAGACAAGGAAACAAAATTTTTCCGAAGTGTTAAAAGCGTCTGAAAATTTTTAGTGATGAGGTCTCCGATCAACGACATCGAAGAAAGTTAGTTGAACAGACCACCGATGAACGTTGGAAGAATTTAGTTGTCCGTGAGTCCACCGTTGTGGCTAACTAAAGAACTATCCACTCGATGTATAGTGCTTCCGACCGCTGATATGTCAGAGAACGTTAGTGGATTAGTCCACCGATGGGTCGAGAGAAGTTTAGTGGTTTGGACCGCCGATGCATTGGAAGAAGTTAGTCGTCCGGATCGCCGACACATAGTGTTTAGTGGTTCCGATCGCCAATGGGTTGTGTGGTCCGCGAAACCCATAGTTGGTTCATTCGCCACCATTGCAACTGCCTATGGAACTAGCCAACCAATGAATAGTGGATCTGATCACCGATACTGCGTTGTGGAAAGTTAGTCTCCTCGCCGATGCCATAGGGGATAACGTTCCAATCGCCGATACACCATAGTCCCTGGCATTGACGATACACCATAGTCCCTTGCATCGCCGATAATGGTCCAGGAGTTAGATAACCAGGGATCCAATGCATCAGAAAGTTCTAGATGATAGGGCTGCTGATGAGCACCGAAGGAAAAATTATTGTTTGGATCGCCGAAGTGTCGGAATTTTAGATGGGATGAGACCTGATTTGACAAGGGAAATTTTGGGTTTTTCAAGTGGGATTCTTTAGTGATTTTCAACTGTTTCTCCAGTGGATTTTTCAGTAGTTTCAGGGATGAAAAGGAAGAAAATTCTAGGTGGCTGAAGTTAGCATTCTAGACCAAAATACAGTTGTGTGTTTTGCCTAAATTTGGTGAAAATCATCATTTTAGAAGGGGTGTGGTTTTCACACCCGAGGTCGGAATGGAACATGTGGATAGGCATTGGAAAGCTTATCCAGCAGGGAACAAAGGTGAATCACCAAAATTTGAATGAGGAGTAGAAAGTATTAGTGGTTGTTGAAAAAACAAATGTTGCTGTCCATATCGACAATCCGAGAATTGCATGCCTAGAGGTAGCAAGGACTATCAAGTCGAGCCAGCTGTTATGCAGAAGAGGAATTGCGGGCAAAGATGAGGGTTTTGAAAAGGGAAATTTCCTTAACCCTTCCTTGCTAACTATATTATGTTTTATAAGTTTTATACATAAAATGTATGAGGATATGCCTTGCATGCATAGGATATTACATGTTGGCAAAAATAGTGAGAATTATACATTTATAATGAACCGCTAATGGTAAATATTGCATTGGTCTTGGCATTAGTGGAAAACCAACGACAACGTGAGTATGGCTGAAGATGTTGCTGATGATGATGAATGTGACCAACAAATCTATGGAGAAAGGGATAAGGCAACAAATCCATGATCAAAAGTTGGTGAGCGATTTCTGCAATCTCCTACAAAAGACCAACCAAACTGGTAATGTCAAGGGTGTAAGTAGGATCCATGCAGGTAATGGTTTAATTATGAAAATTGCATGGTGTGGTTATGCATTGAATCGATGCATATGAAAGGTTGAGTAAATGTTGTAAATATGCATACATAAGTTTGTGTGCAAATGTTGTGATGCATTGCATGAATGCATCGAGATAGTGCTTGTGTTATTATGATTAACCAATAGTTGAAATGATGAATTGATGATGGTTCTAGAATCCTTTCAAGAGCTGTTATGAATGTAGGATAGTAAGTGCATGAAGAGGGTAGTCATGATCGATTGGCTGCCAAAATTCTCCATGGAAGGGCAAGGTGGTACAAATGATACGCCTGTGAAGTAAGGAGTATCTAAACATTTCATTTAACTTGCATAAATGATGTGACTTTGCAATTTTAGTATGATAATGATTCACGTGAAGTAAATGAGTTTTGGTGATATTGATATGCTAACAGCTAGAAGTATTTGAATTCTATAATTCTGAAAATGCTTCAGTGATTGTTGCAGCAATGAAAAAGTTATATGCATCAAAGACTTACACTTGTTTGGCTGATTGAGGTTCAGGTTTCAGGTAGATTGGTTGGGGCATGGAAATATGGGTAAGACCATGGCAAAGGTTGCAATATACCTTGTGAAAGAGCCAAACCTCATGAGAAGAGTCTCATGGCTGTGAAAATAGTCTATATGTAGAATGAGTTGTCAATTTGAATTTGTAAATTTCAGATTTGAGAAATTGCTGACAACTACTAATCACTATTGGCTTGCATAGAATTGTGTCAGGAGGACACATTGTAAGTGGGTGTTCATGTTATGCTAGCAATCATAAAATCATAATGGGAATAGTGGTGCTACTTACATGAGACCAAAAAATGAGGATCAACTCATTGCTAACCAAATCAATTTCTGTAGTAGATAGAGTTGCAGATTCATATTGAATTTAATTACTAATTTCATTGCTTGGTTATGGAACAATCAAATTTGGATTGTATTAGTAGATACTGATTGAATATTTGGCTACTTGATGAATGTTCCAGGAGTACATGCTGCAGGAATACCATGTGTGATGGCCTATAGGAGCCAAACTTCACAGGGAGGTTTTCCCCTATCTTAAAAATGGGTTTCGGGTGAAACTCCATTGGACATTTTGGAAATTCCCCATCTGCACTACATGTTTGGTAAGAAACATGAGTGAGATGGTATAGATTATGTTGATAAGACATGTGTGGGATATGGAATGTAAAAAGGAGTCGGGGATGGTAAACCGAGGGACTGTCAACTCAGAGAAGGGAGCCCCCATTCCTCCTTAATGAAGGAATACTGCATCAACAAATGGATAAGTCTTCTGTGACCCTAGCTCAGAATATGCATGTCAAATTGTTAAATTCCATATGCAGATCATGTTTTGATTTTATTTCCATTATGACAGATTGCTTGAGTATGAATAGGGCCTACATGGCTCACATCGGAAAGGGGTGCACACTTTTCCCGATGTCTAGTCATGAAAGGGTTTTCAATATTGACTACACTTTAGGGAGTGGACACACTCCTGGTGTTTCAATACTTGATAGTGAATGATACGAAGTATGATTACAATTTTAGAGCAATAACACTGATGAGTTTGCTTATATTGCTTGTGTTTCCAGGATAAACAGATGCAGTTTGGTGTTGTACACTAAAGGTAAACGGATGTTGTGGAGATTGTGGGGACGTTATAGTGTTGGCTTGACTACCTGCAGTATGATAAACCTAACTATTAGCTGGCTTGGTTGAGTATCCTGATAAACCCAGTAGTGTATTGGCTTGGTCACCTCTAGCTTGATAAACCCAATTGTGTATTGGCTTGGCTGGACAGTCTAATAAACCCAACTGTAGGTTGGCTTGACTGTGCTTGATATGTATAAAATGATGTGGTGAAGATGTCACTGAAATAGGGCTGTTATATGCCCGGGGATCCATTATAGATCCTGGACCTGGAAATGGTCGTTTATTGTTGATGGCGTGATAAACCCAACTATGTTGGCTTGGCTGATTGTTGTTGATATAAGTGCGTTGTTGATATAAGTGTATTGTTGATATAAGTGCATGTGATTTGTTGATAGCCTAATAAACCCAACTATGTTGGCTTGGATGATTTGTTCCTTCCCAATCGGCGTGAAGGTAAACTGGATGGACATTAATTATTTGATGTTGAGGAGCATCCTACGTGTTGACCTAACATCCAAGTCCATAGGCAATTCCAAGGCTTGCAAAGCAAAGCGAGACCCTATGGACCAACGAGGAAACACACAATACAGATAAGTATTGGATTATCTTGCAACTTCTTGTTTGTGAATATACTTGTGTATATGGTTTGGTTATAATATTCTAAATCTTGTTTAGATACAAACCGATGAGAATAAACTAAACATGTGAATCTATTCAATGTTTGAATATAGGTATCACTGGGAGTGAGGACTATGAGGGCATCCTATAGGTGCATGTGGACATGTGACTTTCCTAAAGAGCTCAAAGTGAGAAATAATGAAAAATGCGCTAGTGGGACTGTGAAGGCCCTAACAGCCAAGAGTTGTAGATAAACCATGAGGGGAGGCTCCAAGGTTGAGAGGTCTAGAATAGACCAGAGACATTAAGTGTCATGACCAAGAAGGGTTGGTCCAACATTCACGGTGAAGTGAAAGAGGCTAAGAGCATTAAAACCACAGTGGTGGTGTGGGTTCCAGAATGCAACAAGACAAAGAGGGGAAGAACTCTTGCTGCTCTGTCTTTCCTTTTCTGATTATATATATATATATATACTTATGCATTGTGAAAATATAAGATTGTTGAATGCATGTATGACTGAAAGTAGAATGTCTTTATTTTCTTAAAATAAATTGTGTTGCAATAGTTAATTCCATGCCCAAGAATGGACATGAATGAGCTCATGTGCCTGTTGGGAAGGAATGAAAAGTATGAAAGTCCCTTGATAAGACTTGGAATGTCATGCCAATTGGAAAATTAATTGAATGATTTTAATGCCTATATTATGCTTGGTCTAACAAAATTTCAATGATGCATCTCACAGGTGACAAAAGTGAAATCCAGTTGTGCACATTGATCATGGCAGTAGACCAAAGGCTATTGGACTTGGCTGGAAGTCTCCTTCAAACAATTTCCAAGACCCAAGAAAATGTTGGAGAGATGCTCAAGATACAGAAAAGTTCCTAGACTTGGGGATGAGCCGAAAGCTGAGAACCAATAGGAGAATCTCGTGGAAGCCAAAGGGCTCGGTCCTGAAAGTTCAAAGTAAATAATTGAATGTGGGACATGTCTGCAAAATTTTGAAATTTTGGATATGTATTCCTATGTATTGGAACACCGAGGACGGTGTTATTCCAAGGGGGAGGGGAATGTAACATCCCAGTTTTGACCCCATTTGTATTAAATATACATGATGTATATATTGTAATTAATCATGGTGTGGAGCTAAAGGCAAAGGCCCCACCATCGATTTGGTTGTGTTATGTTTCTGCAATTGGGATCGTTGCCAATGGTATATCGTGCTATCCAACACATTATAGTTTTGGCATCATGTAAATATGCACATTAATTAAAATGAACCTACAACCAGCTACGACGGTGCAACGATAATGAAAAGGGCATGATTTTCCTAAGGATAAGGAGGGGGAATTATTAAACCTTGGGCCTATGGGGAAAAAGCCATGCGTCAGCTGTTAAAAGCCCCTGATGTTAGTTGGGGAAGTTATTGCTAGGTAGTGGTGGGTGTGACAGGACTATCAGTCCTTGCCCATGTGCCCACTCCACCAGCAGACTCTTCATCTTCACATCGCGTGGGCATAGAGGAAATTTTCCCATTCTCTCCACTCCCCCACAACTCCATTTTTTCTCATCCTCATGTGCCGGTTGGGGGATTCTCTCCATTGCTTTTTGCTATCCTGAAACAGGGATGCGATTCTCTCCTCACGCACAGGTTTGAGTATGGCATTTTTACTCACACAGAGAGAGAATCACAGACTCCCATTCGAGTGTGGAACCTGAGCGATTTACCCATCAAGTTGTGTTCTTCCTGTCGTTTTCATTCACAATTTTCCATGTGCAGGAGCCATTCATGCTCGGGGCTATGTGTCTGTGTGTTCCAAACCAATTTCGGCTATGGATGTATGTTTCCTTGCCGATTTGTGAGATCAGGCTATTGCGATTCCCCTAATTTGTGGGTTGTTGTTGTTCTCCCCAAGATCTGTGGTTTGCTATGGTTTTCCCCATGTTGTTTGTTTGCTGTGGTTTTCCCCACATTTTTCATTTGCTGTGGGTGCAAGTATCTTTTGGGTTACTAATAAGTTGTTTTGGCCACGCTAGGGCCAAGAACAACTCTGAATCACCTTGCTTGTCTTGAGATGCATTCACCCTATTTTCCTTTGTTCCTTCACAAGGCTGTGAATCGCTTGGTTTTACTACGGGTATGCAGTGGTTGGTCTTCGCACTGTGTGGAATGGGATTGAAAGCTAGGTATGCTTGAGAAACCTGGTGTTTGGGAGATACACAGACAGAGTTATATGGCTGGATTTCTCCTCCATAACCCTGGAATAGCACTGGAAAGGGAAGTTAGGGCCTGAGGGACTTTGAAGCAGAGAAGGGACTAATTCCTGGTGTTGGGTGTGTGTGGGTGTCTTAGAAGTCTAGCTATCCCTGGTGTAGGCATCCTTAGCTCCTCCATGAGCTCACCAACTTAGCATTTAGCTTTTCCTAGCTCCTTGATGGCCTGACAAACCCAACTATGTTGACTTGGCTGTTTTGTGTATCCTTGGCTATGTGAAAGCCTGCTTAGTCCCTTATTCCTTGGGGAATCATGCCCATATCAGGGGTGGTAGTGTTGCTGAGAGATTGATGATCACTCTACCCTATGGTTGGGTGGAACGTTGCAGCGATGTAGCTGGTTGTGGGACAAATTCTACCCAAGATAAGCATTCGTGACCATTTCATCTCTGCAATTATATTTGATGTCTAATGAACTATGATGAATATGTTGAATGCGTGAATGTATGTTTTCTTCCACTGTGTATGTTGAATAATTATGCATATTATCATGTTTTATGTTTTAAGCATTTTATTTCAGCATTATATGCATGTTCATGTTCATGGGACTAGTTTCCCGGATGTTTGATGGTTTGGTAGTGTCCTCTTCGTCGTTCGGAGGGTCGGGGACATTACAGAGGGCTTTGCAACCACAAAGCATAGAATGTCTATTTATTGGATATCCTAATGAATCAAAAATTTTAAAGCTTCCAGATATCAAAACAAAATAGATCATCATTGAAAGGAGTGTCAAGTTCAATGAGCCTCTTCAAGAGGTAGAACTAGTGAAGGAGAAAACTGCTGAATTTCCTTCCTATTCTACTGAATATTTGGATGATGTAATTGGGGGTGATGACCCTAATTTGGATCCTCTGATTTCTTGTATCAGTGTACAGCAAACATCAAATGCTGAATCAGAACCTGAAGTACAAAATCATCTCCCAACTTGTGCTCGACAGACACTCTCCTCTGTAGGAGATAACATTGGAAATCCAGATGATCCAAGGAGAACCCGGTTAGATTTCCAAAGAGAAGGTATTGCGCTCTCTTGTCCTGATTATTTGCTGTATGAATATTGTTATTTGATGATAATTTCAGACCCTAAGTCTTACTACCATGCTTGGAAGGATCCGAGATGGCAAGTTGCCATGGATGAAGAGATGAATTCTCTTTAGAAAAACACCACTTGGGAGCTAGTTTCTCTTCCTCCAGAAAGGAAATTGGTTCAATGCAAGTGGGTGTTTCAGAATAAGGTTGCTGCTGATGGAAGAATATTCAAATATAATGCAAGGCTGGTAGAAAAAGGTTTCTCCCAGGTCCAAGGTGTGGACTACCATGAGACTTTTGCACCGGTTGCAAAAATGGACTCCATTCGCCTAGTTTTGGCAATTTCTGCATCGAAGCACTGGGAAGTGAATCATATGGATGTTAATTAAACCTTTCTAAATGGAGATATTCATGAGGATATTTACATGAAGTAGCCTGAGGGATATGTTTCTGGTCCATCTTTGGTTTGCAAGCTAAAGAAGTCACTATACAGGTTAAAACAGGCCCCAAGAGAGTGGTATTCCAAGATGGATGCTTTTCTTCTCTTGCAAAACTTCCAAAGGTGTAAATCAGATACAAATGTGTATATACAGTAGTCTGATGGTCATTTGATTATGATTGTTTTATATTTTGATGACCTACAGATTACGGGTAGCACAGTTACTTCTATTTCAATCATCAAAACTGCTCTCCACAATACATTTGAAATGAGCGATTTCGGGCTCGAAATTGAGCAAAACTCTGATGGGATAATGGTCACTTAGTAAAAATACATATCATACCTATTATTCAACTTTAACATGGCTAGATGTATATCTGATCCATTCTCTTTCCTTTTAGGGATCAGCCTTGAATAAGGAAAAAGCACACCTCCCATGGACTGCAGTATTTATCGACAACTGATTGGTAGCTTGTTGTACTTGACTCATTCTTGGCCTGATATCTGTTATGCCATGAATGCTATATCAAGATACATGCATCAGCCCCATTATATTCATTGGAAGGAAGCCAAGAGGATCCTCCAGTATATTCAGGGAACTAGGACCTACGACATTCACTATGCTGCAGACTCCAAGCTAGTGCTAGTTGGGTACACAGATTTCGATTGGGTGGGTGATTATATTGATTGGAATTATACTTATGAATATGTCTTCATGTTTGGTGGTGGCCCCATTTTTTGTTCTAGCAAAAAGTAGGCCTCCATAGCATTGTATGCAGCAGAGGCCGAGTATCGAGGAGTGGTGAATGCTTGCATCCAAGCTGTTTGGTTGCAAGGAATTCTTTAAAAGTTTGATCTTGGTAGTACTTTGTCCATTGTTCTCTTTTGTGACAATCAAAGTGATATTAATATATCCACAGATCCAATTACCAGGAAGAGGACCAAGCATGTAGAGATACACATGCACTATATTAGGGAGCTAGTGCATGACAGGATCATCATTCTGCAATACTGCCCAACTGATGAGTAGATTGTAGACATCTTCACCAAGAGATTTTTAGAAAAGAATTTCACTTACCACCATTCACTGTTGGGGGTGAGTTCATCGGGGTGATCCAACTAATTTTAGTGTTCAGCTTAAGGGGAGGTTTTTCCCATTGGTTTTTCCCTCTTTTCCTCACTTAGTTTGTTTTGAGCATTGTTTGAGTTTTAGTATTGTATAGGGTGACCTATGGACTTTGTTGTCGGGGCCCTAGCATTCTTATGCACTTTATGTTTTCTACTTCTCCTGAGTATAGCTTAAGGGGGGGTGTTGGAGACATTTACCACCATACACACTTATTTTGGTCAATTTGGCCTAGTTAAACCACTATCCTAAGTTTTATTGACATAATTGACATTAGAGGAGCACTGTATGACATCAACATGAGCACACATGCCTACCTTCAGTCAAGGAGGCCAACTAATCCTTCTCCTTCATTCAGGGAGGCTAACTGGAGCACTCTGGGGGAGATCTGAGTGTCATAAATGAACTTAATTGATAACTGGTGGTTAGAATCAGTTAAAAAGAGCAGTGAAAGCACCTCCATTCATTAAATTGATTATTCAATTAATATTTAATGAACTGGAGTCAACAGGGGCGCCTCCAAACACCTCTGATGGTCGGTTATACTTCAGTTAACCTCATCGGGGTTCGTTGGAATGAATGATGCACTACCACTTGTTGGTTAGCATGTAATGACATGTTTCTGAGATATTTTAGTTAGACTCAGTCATCTATTTCACTCTGACCTTAGTTAGGACTCAGTTGAGTCAATTAGGATTTTGATCAGTGGTTAACTGGTGTGTTCACTATGGCTTATGGTCAGTTAAGCTACATCCATTCATTCAATTTGAATGACCTCCTTGGGAATTTGAATTGTCTTGGAATTCATGCACCTTGCATGATCATTGTATTGTATCATCATTAATTCATTTGATTATACAGAGTTGCTAATTCCATTGCAGCACCATTTTGCCAATTTTATGCATATTTGTCTATATTCTTTGTGAGACTGTGTTTTCAGTTCCTATACCATTGTGACAAATTAATACGGTAACCATTCTATCTATGAAGGTTATTTCTCTCTCCTTTCAGTTGTATCAGTTAACAAGTTGAGTTATCCATCTTATTCTTATGACATTTTGCCTCTGTTCTAAATGAGTTTTTGCACTTTTTCAGTCAGTTCAGTCTTTCTGCTTTCTCCTACAGGTTTTTAACCTTTTCATCCCACTGTTCCATGATGCTTTTTCTTTTGGCTGATAGAGTGTCGGTCTATGACACCTTTTCTCTTCTTGACCGAAGCATCGACACCGCTTTCTCCTTGGCTTGACAGAGCGTCCATGATGCCTTTGTGCAGAAAGCTAGAAGCGCTGTAGCATCTTGGAACACTCTAGTGCAGTGTCTTCCAGCGCACCAAGGTAGGTATTCAAAAACTTCCTGTTTGAAAAATTTTTTGTTCAAAAAATTGGAATTTGTCCTGTCCTTTGAGATTTTTCAATTTGATCTGCTTGTTTGCTTCCTGCCCGTTTCACTGATTTTTGTGTGTTTGATTCTATGTTTGAGCTCAAATCCAAAAATATTTTGCATTGTCATATATGAAAGAGAAAACGTAGTTCAACTTTGGTTTTTTAATAAAATCTCTAAAAATTTCCTTTTCAAAAGAAAGCCTATGGCCTCTTCCTAGAAGATTAGTTTCTTTTGTAGAAAAGACTGCTTTGTGTGCCTCATATTTTCTAGAAAAATACAAAAATAATCCTTTTATTTCTCTCTTGCTTATGCTTGCAGAAATTTCCATTTCCATGTTGCATGTGTGATTCAGGAAAATAGGTCTTTTTGACATTGTAGCAGAAGCTAGTTTTGCATGCACGTTAGAGGCTTCTCTCTTACATTTTCAGAAAATTTAGAGTGCTTGTTTGAAGGAGTTTTTGTGTTTGAAAGGAATTCCTTTGCATTTCTTTATTTGATCTTGTTTTGTTGTTGAAAACAACTTTCTTTTGGTATATTGTTGAAAATAAAAGATAAAGGTTTCTTCCTCACCCTAGTTTGTCCTTATCGAAGTCAAAAAGTGCATCTACATCTAGATTAATTTGCATTATTGGAGATAACATTCCATAAACATTCACCTAATAATACAGATAAAATTAATGGTAGTTTTAGGTCTAAAATTGTATAGAAACTTTAGTGGTAGGTTAGTGACATGTTCGGGCATCGTTAAGCATAGGAGGTGTCATTATTTGTCTGCACTACAACCCAGGACTCACACGTTCTTCCACGTACCATCAGTATATCGAACAACCTTTCACGTACCCTTGAGGTATATAGAAAGGTACTTCACATACTCGATTGTATATTGGAAGACCCCTTGTGAACGGTTGTGCATTAGACAACACTACTACCAATTTGAGCTCCCACATACCTTGTGTATATATTGGGAGACCGCACTAGGATACCCAGACCATCTGAGAAAAGCCCTTTGTCTGTCTTGTGTGGAGAAATACACTGAAAATAGTATTCGAGGAGACTACTACACACGTACCTCTGAGGTATATCATGAATTGCACCTACTTGACAATCCTAGTGAGAGACTGGCTATTCTGAACATGTCCTATCACTTAAGTCTGCTTGTGACCTTTAGCTCTATGTAGGTTTTGCTTGTGTGTTATTCTCCTTTTTTGACCTAGATTAGGTAACTTTGACCACCACCATGGCTGAAGAACTTGCGAGACATCAATCTCGTAGATTGCAGGGTTTATCTCCCAACTCTCCTCCTATCGTGGGAGGAGAGGAAGGGGTAACCATGGAACAACTAGCTTCTACTAATGTTCCTGTAGGAACTACCCTAGCTAGTGAAACTAGAGAAGAATTCACTATTTTTACAAATCCTTTGGTTCAACACCCTCCTAGAGCTGATGCTTCTGTGCATCCGTCGTTGGAAGTCCGTGTCGATAGTCCTACTCCACCAGTTTATGGCTCAGATGATCCTTTTTGGAGGAATTCTATGGGCCAAGCTATTGTTGAATTTAGGGTTATTAGACCTTCACCAAAGAATCCTCATTTGGGAGTGGAGGAACAGAGAAGAATTAATGCATCTCTCGATCAAGCTCGTAACTTTTCAGAGAGATTAGAAAGAATCATTCCTCCACCTATGTCTCATTATGAAAATATGTCAGCTCGTTTAACCCGTAATATAGATCCTTGGCCTTTATCTGAAATTAAACCTTCCCCTGAAAATCATCCAACCTGTGGTGAGACTTCCCACAACCCATGGACTGAAGGATATCATTCACTAGATCAAGTGTTAGGTCCTATTGAATAAGTTCCATTTCAAGGTAATCCTGGTCCAAAAGACAATCCTACAGTCTCACATCGTGGCCCTATTACTAGGCCTTCCATACTAGTCATGGTTGGTGGGAAATCCATAAATCAAGTTATGTCAGCACATTCTAACGCCGGGGAGCAACCCCCGGCATGAGTTACGTCATATGTTAGTGGAATTATTGCTAGTTCATGACAAGTTTCAGCTGTAGCACAACTTGTAGTAGTCATCCCTCCTACTAATACCAATGTTGTTCCACCCCCATCTAGTTCAAGACAACCCTTAGGGGTGTAACTTGTTAATAATCCAACTTCTTAGGGATATACTTATTTAGGAACTCAGCCACCTATGGTCAATCAAGTATATCAACAACCACCGCCAGCAGCTATTTATCCTAGAATTCCCTACCCTAGGAATTATTTTGTACCTTGGGGACAACCTAATTGGTCCAATGTTTCGTCATATGGAGGAGCTTTTGTTAATACTGCTGGAGGATATGGTGGCCTCCCCCTGAAGGACCACCGTGTGGACCTGGAGGACTTGGAGGACCTAGAGGACCCGAAGGATGTGGAGGTATTGGGGGTCCTGGAGGACCTAGTAGACCATTTGGAGGACCACCACCTGGAGGCACACCACCACCACTTGGAGGTGGAGGACCACCACCACCACATCCTAGAGGACCACCACCTAGAGGGCCACCACCACCACCTTCTGGAGGACCCCCTGCCTCGGGTGGCCCATCTCCCTATAGAAATTCTGGAAATCAACAATATTTTCAAAAAACTTTGGGGCCATCATCTATACCCATCTATCAATCAACATATGGTCCTACTAGTCAACAAATGCCATATCATTACTACCAGTATCCGCAACCAAATAAACAACTACCATTTCTAGCTACTTTAGATCTTCTAGATTTTTCAAGAATGATAAATGACCCGATCCATCATGACCCCTCTTGGCCTTCCATTCCTGTAAATTTTCCTTCATATATACCCAAGTTTGATGGTAAACTCAGTGAAGGTCCAAAAAACCATGTGATGACATTTCACTTATGGTGTTCATCCAATTCTTTGATGGATGGTTCAATCTGTCTAAGTATTTTTTAGAGAACCCTCACTGTTATTTCCGCAAAGTGGTACATTGAGTTACCACAACACTATTTTTAGGACTTCAATGCTTTAGCAATGGAATTTTTAACACACTTCCAATTGCCAATCCGATACAAAATAGGTACAAACCTTTTGACTTCGCTTCGACAAACCACATCAACCCACATTTGTGATCATATCCATGAATGGAGACAAAGACAAAGGTTAATCAAGGCCCCCATTCCTGATGAGTTGCTCATTGATTGGTTTACAAAGTCTTTACTTCCACCTATTGCTAGAGATGTTTCCATGGGAGGCACTATTACTGAGGAGCAAGATATTAGCCATGCTCAATACCTAGAGTTGGTTTACTCCCAGTTAGGTACTCTGTATGATCTGATTCCCCGTGCTCCTTGACCTACAACTGATCCATCAAGGCCTTCAACTAAACCACCTGATGATGGCATACTTGGTTCAATTCAAACACAAACAATGTCAAAATCTTCTAAGAAACAAAATCAAGCCGCCACTCCATCAAATCAACTAGCACCATCTACCAAACCTGCACCCTCTCCTATTGCTTCCGCTGAAGTAAACATGATCCAATCAAATGAACCTTCCAGCGGAAAGAAGAAAGGCAAAAATAAATCTAAAAAACTTGATAATCAACCGGAAGGAAACAAAACATAGAACACAAATGTTGATTCAAAAGGTAAGCAAAAGGTAAAATTTCCTTGTTTAATATGCAGAGGTGACCATTTTACAAATGAATGTCCTTGTCATGAGGAAGTTATTAATTTTTTGAAAACTTCACCCACCCCAGTAGTCTTGAAAGATCCTTTCTCTTCCCAACAGCAGTTAATTGATCATAAGTCCTTAAACAAAACTTCTTCCTCCATCGATGAAGTTCGAATGTCTAGTGAAACAATTAATTTAAATACAAGAGCACACAATTATGACTCTCCTCCGGAAAATAAACCTGATGATGTTCCATCTGAAAAACCCTTAACTTCCACACCTCCTAATAATGGTCTTCATATTGAAAAATCTATTCCAGAATCAATTTTATGTCCACCAAAGGGTACTCTACGTAAGTCCATAATCAATCCTAATGCTCATGCCTCCCAATATTATAACATTGTTGAAGATTTAACCCAGGCACCCTGTGCTATGTCGGCTTTAGAGGCACTTCAAACCTACCTAACCCAATGGAAAAAATTGCTTACTTCCCTTGGAGCTATGGATCCTGAGAATAGTAATATCATCACTTTCAAACTGGATGATTTCAAGATGAGACTCTCACATCAGTTAGCTTTCCAGATCACTCCCAAGATTGCTAGAAAGACTATCCATCGTACCATTTTGGATGAGGATGCCTCTACATTAGTTATGTCTTTATCTTGTTGGAGATCCATTGGTTCTCTGGAAATAAACTGCTCACCTACCACCCTTAAGGATTTTTATGGTCGAGGCTTTGAACCCTATGGATTACTACCTGCCATCCATGTTGAACTGGGGGGGAAGTCAGTCTCCATTCATATTGAAGTCATCGACACTCCTTTAGATTACAACTTACTCCTAGGTCGTAACTAATTTTATGATATGCAAATTATAGCATCAACCTTTTTTTGGATCGTCTAGTTCCCATTCCAAGGAAATATTGTTATTGTTGATCAGTTAGATTTCATCACACCTAGTGCCATTACAAATGATGCAAATAGCATTCCACTTCTGAATACCTCATAGTATAAGGAAATTGCAGTAGGTCTTTTCAAATATTCTTCACTAATGGGAGTCTTTCCTTCATCTGATCCTCCTCTTGCTTCGCAAACTGCATCTATTAACATGATTTCTACCTCTCATACAGAAAAAGGAAAATCAATTACTGATGAATCAACATCCTTTTCCCCTTTCAAGGAAATTTACAATGCAATCCAAGCTACCAGTGATTCCTCCATCAATGACCAATTTTTGGTGGCCTCAGACCATTATCACATGCCATACTAGCTCGAAAACCCCTCGCCATATATGGATTATCTTTTACACACACTTCCTAAGGATGAATCTATTATGTAAATTATGTCATTAGAAGAGATGCCATGGGAAGATTATCACCACAGATCTTCTTTCCTTCCCCTTTTCCATATGGTAGAAGACCACTTCACCTCTACGGTTTCATCTGATATAGTCCTCAACCCTTAGTCTCCAATCCTCACTCATAGTGTCGATTTTGAAGGAAAGTTATTCAACATTACAAAAACTATGCAGGTAGACATATCAGTGAAACCTGGTGTTTCCAAGAACATTTTCATCGGACAGAACTCTTCACCTGAAGAGGTTAAAACATACATGACCCTTTTTAAGGAATTTAGGGATGTCTTTGCATGGACAAATGAAGAAATTCCAGGGATTGATCCCTCTATCATTGTTCATGAGATCAAAACTTACCCTGATGCCAAGCCCATCCATAAGAAACTACGACATGTCCATCCAAGAAAAGAAGCCACTATTAAAGAAGAAGTTGAGAAAATTCTCAGGGCTGGTTTCATTTACCCCATCCCTGTTAGAATAATCAACCCATAGTATTTACCCACTTAGACATTATTTCATTTGTTTTGTCTTATTTGCCTAGTCCATGAGTCCCACCATGTGCAAGTTGTCAATTTCCTATCCATAGAGGTCAAACTTGCCATTATTGACTCATGGAGCACTTGGGAAAGCCTTGGGAATCAAATCTGCTTTATTCCTGGCCTCCTAGGCGCCCTTCTACTTTTTCTGCTTTATTGCCTGCTTTTTCAGTGTTTTAAGGCACATAGGAAAGCAAGACTAGGTGAGGTGAATCAGCTTTTTTGCCTCTTCCTCCTCCACTCTTTCCTCCATGCAAAAGCATGTATGAGCTTCCATTTGACCACTCTTTAGCTTTCCCATGCGCCCTTTCTAATTCGTGGGGTCCTTGATAGATTTGGGATCAGCTTTTTACACCTATGGGGGATTTTCCTATTTTGGGTAAGCCTGCTTTATGCTAGATTTGGATGCTTCCTTATGCATTAAATTTTCTCATGTATTCTATATATTCAGCAGCCTATGTTATTACAGGCTTGGCTATTGTACACTCAGTTAATATAATTTTGTGTTACAGCTCCATATTCAGTCTCCATTGTTGATAATTTTGCATGATCAATTGTTAATTGTTGTGGGTGAAATTAATGTACTGCAGGCCTAAATTTATACATGGTATCAGAGCCATTGTAGGTTGTTACTCTCCTCCAAAAATTGTTTTGCAGGTTCGACATCAAGACTGGGAGCCTTCTACTGACAGCCGGGACAGATTTTCTAAAGCTATGGATTCACAGAAAACTATCCTCACTCCCTTCAACTATTTTGAATGGAAAGCAGAGATGGAGATCTTGTTGAGAGAGAAAGGCCTCTACAGGGTGACTATGGCTACAGAAGCAGATCCCAATGCTACTGTAGAGAAGATCAAATGGCACAATCGCAGAGATGAGGCCTATGGCCTCCTATGTCTCAGTATTTCCCGAGACCTCCTTTTCCATCTCGATGGATTGAATTCACTGGATCAAGTATGGGAGAAACTTTCTGAACTCTTTGGAAAGACAGATGAGATGAGGGGACACCAAATCGAAAATGAATTGATTTCCTTGAGTCCCAATAATTTTGAATCCCTGCAGCTATATTTCTCCAATTTCAAAGCACTAGTTTTGCAGCTGAAACAGTGTGGTATTGAAAAGAAAGATGAGCAGCTCGTATTGTCCATCCTCTCGAAGCTAGGGCCTGATTACTCAGTCTTTGTTTCGACCTTCTATGCCACAAAACTCACAGCTCGAACCTGGAAGATGCCCAGCCTTGCAGAATTCATGGAATCTCTCACACAGGAACAATACAAGCTGGTGATGATGGGCACCATCAAACCTTCCAAAGACCAAGCTCTGGTTGCTGGAGATTCGAAGGTGGATTCAAAAAGCAAGAATAAATCTAAAAAGCCACCTGAGAAAGGAAGAGACAAGAAGCAGTCTCTAG
>LPNX010604637.1:132290-157521 GCA_001517045.1 Pseudotsuga menziesii | reverse complement strand
TTTGTGTTACAGCTCCATATTCAGTCTCCATTGTTGATAATTTTGCATGATCAATTGTTAATTGTTGTGGGTGAAATTAATGTACTGCAGGCCTAAATTTCTACAATCCCATTAACTGAATGGGTGTCCAACATAGTCCCTGTGAACAAAAAACAATGTACTATTAGGGTTTGTATTGATTTTAGGGATTTGAATCGAGCTTGTCCAAAAGACAACTTTCCCACTCCCTATATTGATCAGATAATTGATAACTGTACCGAAAGTGTTATCTTTTCCTTTATGGATGGCTTCTATGGCTATAATCAGATTGAGATTATCCCGTAATATCAACACAAGATGACAATTATTTTCCCTTGGGGAAATTTTTCTTATCGTAAACTATCTTTTGGTTTAAAGAACACTGGCGCGACATTCCAACATGCCATGTCATATGCTTTTCATGACATTAAACATGTTGTGGAACCCTATTTTGATGACCTTCCTGCTCATTCCAAGCAGCGGTATATTCATGTCAATCATCTAAGAGCCGTGTTTCTTCGATGTTGTCATTTTAATATTCGTCTAAATCCCCATAAATGTGTTTTTTGTGTAGAAGCTGGCTGAATTCTTGGTTTTATTGTTTCCAAAGATGGCATTCGTATAGATCCCCTGAAAATTGAAGCTATCTTATCCCTACCTGCTCCCACGAACATAACTGAACTCCAAAGTTTGCAAGGGAAGGAAAACTTTCTACATCGTTTTATCTGCAATTATGCAAAAAGGACACATGGTTTCATGAGGTTGCTTAAGAACTATACCCCTTTTTTCTGGGATGATTTCATGTAACATGCATTTGATAATCTTAAATATGCACTTACACATGCACCAATGTTGCAACTACCAAATTATGCTAAGGACTATTCCTTGTATGTGGTTGCATCCTTGTCTATATGCATGGTCCTTGTTCAAACAAATGAATACGACCAAGAACATGTGATTTATTATTCTAGTAAGAGTCTCCTCAACTCTAAAACTCAATACTCACATGTGGAGAAACTTGCTCTGGCCACGGTCATCATGGTCCAGAATTTCCATCATTATTTTTTTCTCCGCACCACCATTGTTTCATGGATTCCAACCCCATGTACTACGTTCCTACACGTCAAGTGCTTGGGGGAAAATACTCACGTTGGATCATGATTCTCGAATATTTTGAGCTAGAATTCACCAAAAGTACTTCCAAGAAGTCCCTCATTTTTGCAGAGCTTATATGTGACCTTCCCCATACTACTAATACTACAAATCCCTTTGATTCATTGCCTGATAAATCATTGTTTCTCATTAGTATGATGGATCCATGGTACGAAGATATCATTTTGTATCTCCAGACCTTACGATACTAGCCTACTGCCTCTTGAGATGAACATCATCGCATTTGCCACTAGGCCAAAAGCTATCTTATTTTGAATGATACCCTATATCATCATGGTGTTGAATCCATCTTATGACATTGACTTACACATGAAGAGGCTGATATCATTCTGAATGATTGCCATGCTAGAGCTTATGGGGGTCATCTCTCTAGATTGGCTACTGCCCAGAAAATATTACGTGTTGGATACTTTTGGCCTTCTATTTTCAAAGATTGTATTGAAACAGTCAAGGAATTCCCACCATGTCAAATGTTTATTCCCAAGAAATGTACACATCCAACTCTGCTTCATCCTGTTGTAGCAGTTGGCCCCTTTGCAAAATGGGGCATAGACTTCGTGCACTGTAGACCTACCTCAGCCAGGGGGCATGGCTACATTATCGTGGTTGTGGAATATTTTACAAAATGGGCTGAGGAAATGCCCACATATGCCGAAGATGGTAAGAATGCTGCATTATTTTTATTTAACCATATCATTGCAAGATTCGGGATTCTTAGGGCCATTGTGACCGACCATAGGTCACATTTTCAAAACAATATGATGGAAGAGCTTAGTGTAAAATTAGGTTTTCGTCATGATAACTCTACACTATACTATACTCAGGCGAATGGACAGGTTGAAGCTATAAAAAAAGTATTAAAAAAAATGCTTCAACGGATGGTAGGGAAAGCCAATTCAAACTGACATTTATAGCTCTTCTCTGCACTTTGGGCCCATAGGACTACTGTCAAAACTTCCACTGGTTTTACACCCTTCCAACTAGTATACAAACTGGAAGATACTCTCCTTATAGAATGTGAGATCTCTTCTTTAAAACTTGTTGTGGAACTATTACCCAATACGACTATAGACGAATAAACATTCCTGTATCTAAACAAACTTGATGAAACTCAACATGACGCTACCTTAGCTAATGAGGCACATAAACGAAGAATGAAAATACAATATGACAGGACTGTCTAAGGAGATCTAGTTTTGACCTATGACCAGAAGCATGACAAGTTGGGAGCAGGAAAATTCGAGTCTATGTGGCATGGGCCCTATATTTTCAGTCATTTTTTAGAGAAGGGAGCATATGAATTGGTTGATTACGACGGGATACTTTTGGGAGATCCCTGGAATGGGATCTACCTCAAAAGATACTATGCCTAGGTCATCTAGCATAGAGTCTTTGTAAATATTATTTATAGTTTGCTGTGTGTCTTAATATTTGAGAGGTGTGTCTTTTGTGTGATTTAAAACGTGTTTTTTCATAAAGCCCTACTTATGCATGTCTTTTGTCTGATGGACAAATGACTTCCTTCATTGGTTTTGGTGATGGTGCTCATCGATATACTCTTAACCTTGCATCAACAACTTGGGTACTGTACTCTCCTACAAGTGAGTTGGTGAGTTCAGGGGGTATTCTTTTAGGTCCCTCCACCAACAATATGGTGAACTACCATGCCATGATCAGATTGTTGACAGAAGCCCTAGCTAATGATGTAAGGGAAATTAGGGTTTACCTAGGATCTGAACTAGTTGTTCAGCAGCTTAACTGATTCTACGCCATTCGAAATCCCATGCTTCTTTGTACTTTCTGAAGAGTTAGGTTTTTAGAGAGGTCTTTTGAGCAAGTTACATATCATCACATCCCGAGACACTTAAATGATGTGGCAGATTCCCTAGCTAACTATGTATTGGATTGGCATATTGCTCATACTTAAAAGTCCATTTCAAAACATAAAAAACATGTGTAAATTCATAAGTAGATAAATCATTCCACACATCACATTTTCCACACACAACTGTAAATATAAACTTTTGTCGTATATATAAAAGTTGTAGCACCGAGATCCAAAATTTGGGCTGAAGCATCTCTAGCTTTCAGTGCCCGTTCAGGACCATAAAAAGTTCAGAATACATGTACATAGGGAAAAATATGAAGCTTTGAAGATTTCAATAATACATATACAAAAATTGAAGATCAAGGCAAACTAATCCTCATGGTGCTCATGGTAGCATGCAATGGCTGGGGCCATTCTACGGAGTAGTCTAGAGAACCGTCTGAAAACACCTATGGTATGGCGCTGATAATGCCTAGAAACCTCATCAATGGTCATGTCATGCATACCCACAATCAAGTGTTGTATATTCTCCTCAAGATATCCAAGCTCTTCTTCAACTTTAAAGCAGTACACCGTCATGTCCCAGGTACCCGCTTGCCTAGAAATAGGCGACATCCCAGCTAGGCGGATAGATCCAATGTCTGCATGAAAAACATTTTTATCTCAATACTACAGAAAATAAAAATTGAAATAAATATAAAATTTCAAAAAACATAAGTGGATAATGTCTTCTTCCCTCGGTCATCTCACACTTCCCCCTTAGGTATGACTAGCTTAAGGTCATTTCAGAAGTCTGCCCCCTCATAGGCATAATCCTCCACCATAAGCAGTTAGTTTCTCAACAAGAGAAAAAACCTAGAACCGTAAGTGACTTTAGGTCCTCCACATCTGAGGCAAGGCATAGTTGTCACCCATGCAAGCATTCTCAGATCCTCAAGATCTAGTCTGGTAATGGTCACTTAGGGCCTCATGTGAGGTACCCATTGTAAGATAAAAGACACCACCACTGCTCCGTAACCAAACTTCTTTAGTTTCCCTCTTTTGCACTTGTTTATTTGACTCTTCATACATGCTAGCATGCATTCACACCAGTTGAAGAAAGTGGGTTCCATGCATTGCAAAGCATATAGCATGTGAGATATGCTGGTAAGGTGGAAATCCCTAGTACCTACTGTCGAGCACCCGATATGCAAGTAGATTACTACCAACATATAGAGTGTACAATATTTATTGTCAACCCGGGAAAGTCTTGTATTTCAAAGGATAAAATGCACAGTATATGCTTAAACACAAAGTCACTACAATTGAACACTACTATCCTCTATCAACTATGCTCATCCCAAGAGTCCGTGCAATCCCATTTATCTTCTAAGTACTACAATCGTAATTAATTTCTGCTATGCATTAAGGAAAGATAACAAGGATTCAAATTACAATTGCAGATGAAAGGAAATCCTATTCACATCCCTAAATGATTAATTCACCTATTCAATCTGATTACTCTAGGAAACCACAAGCATAAATTGAATATTGATCTAGGGATTCAATTGCAAAATATTGAGTTCAGCTACTCTAAGAATTTGAAATGCAGGCACGAAATTCAACAATCATAATAGTAAAGATAAACTGCAAGGATTCATGGAACATGACTAAGACCTCGGGATGAACAAAGCTATTTACAACTACCACGTGAATTGCATAAAAGATAGTTACCTACTCAGTCGACTGTCACTCTGTACCACTTACAGATCTCAAGGAAATGCGATCACAATCATAATGTAAATCCACACTTACTATAGCTGCGTACAAAAGGAATAGAATTAACAGGACATCACACAACAAATGAATTAAAAAGTCCTAATTTAACTTAGCAATCTCTGTGGAAGGCGGGCCCAGCCTTCACACAGAGATGCTGGTTGAACAGGTGTGAAACTCTTAAATCAGAAGTAACTCCTTGTATTAAAAGGTAGAATGATTACACAATCCTCCTCTCACAGCTAATACAGTGAATGAATTATATGTTTAGTAACCCCCTTGGTCGAGACAACTCTCCATATTTATATCATGTAGATTGTAACACCTGATCCTATTCTGGGGAAGCCATGAAGATCTCTAATCTTCAGGCGCCCTAAATAACACTAGCTGTTACAAACGTGGCATGGTGAATAAATAGAAAGCACGGGAAAGTCGTTAGCCGGCCCAGGAGTAGCGATATTTTCTGATCAAAACCACACCCGAGCAACAATGTACTAAGGATCTCCAATTATAGCGCAATCTATTACAGCTGCCTTGTCACAGCTCTGTCTAGGATGTCACATTAGAACCATGTGCCTTGGATGCTGATAGGAGGGCTGAGGATCAACTTGAGCAGCTAATATCCCTCCTTGTCGAGACTTGTTCAGCCTAATCTTCCTGCAGTCCACTTATCTCAAGATACCTTTATAAACCATAACATGTTAGCACATTTGAGAGATACATAGCTTCAATTATCACAATCATAAGTATTAATAAGATAAAGCAATGACCAGTCATACCTTGGTAGTTTGAGAAGTAAAGTGTAAATAACATGTCTAATTAGCATGCTGAATCGGGTAGGATAGGGGAAGAAAAGGTGATTAAGGATGGTTAAAAGAGGCCATTTCTGGGCTCAACATCTCCCCCCAACTATCCTGTTGCATGTCCTCATGCAAAAACCTGAATAATTCAGAATCTGAATCCTGTACTGTGCTCTGCTCATGTAGAGAGGAAAAATTGTAAGGAAACTCAGGCACCTCATCTTTTTCTAAGAATCCTCTATGAGCAATCCAATACCTCCAGCATCGCTGCTCCTCTTCCCTAGTTAAGGAGAAGACCACACTATACGGTTTTGTTGGCCACCAGATGAGGGGGAATTTGAGCTTCAAACCCATCCAATTAGCCCCACATTCCCTGATACATCCCACATAGCCCTTGACCCTGGAAAGTGCCTGTTTGAAATTCTTGAAACAATAGGGGTCTCAGCTTCTGAGAATAGGGGAGGCAGCCTACCATCTGTGCTTACACCCTTCCAATGTTGCTTGCTGATGTATGGAAATGTAGTTAGTGCAAGTAGAGATCAATTCCTCCTGAAGTCTCATTATATGCTGAGCCCGGGCAGGACTTGAAAGCAAACTCTTGTACCGAGCAAGAAGAATGCTAGGATTCTGAGGTTCACTTTGAATCCACAGGTTAGTGTGAGCTTAATTGTGAGAAAAGGTTTGAAAGGACCTTTCCCACTGAGCATGATTGCTCACAAAGGAAGCAAAATATCTCAGCTAAACATCCCCTGCAAATGGAACAGGATTTGAATGGAGGTCCAGAGGGCAAGCCATCTCATGCAAGTATAGTTCACACAACAAATGTTGATCCTCAAAATTACTTCCAAAAAATGTTTCCAGAAACTTTGCTAAGGTCGTTATTTCAAATGACCTCCCTTCCTTCACAACCTTCAATTTAAACCAAACAAACTGTTCAAACAGGAATACAGGGTAAGAGGAAGAAGGCACCCTGGTGCCCAGGAGTTCTTGAGAGAGAGCATACATTTGCTCTTTTTCCTTCTACATGGATTGGAACTTTTTCAACTCTCTCAAATTGCTCTGTAGCTCTTCTTCCCAAATCCTATGGGCCATACGTTCTTCTTCCCAATTCTCTTCCAATCCCCTGATAATTTTTCTATGCTCACTGAGAGAAATCATCCCTCTCTGGTATTCCTCCATCTGGCTCTTCCATTTGATCACCTCCATTCTCATAATTGAGACTTCTACTATGAGGTCCAGGATTTCCTCTTTATGATGCTCCTCTTGATCTGAGTCCATATCAATGAAATTTCTAAGGGGTAGAGGCACTGGTTCTTGTGGGACAGTGTCTTCCTTTTGGGAATTCTGCACATCTGATTTTATTATGAGAGTTGATGGTTCTTGTGTGACAGCAACTCCCTATGGACTCTCTTCAATAGCTACATCCATTGCTTCTAAATACACTGGTTCTTGTGTAGCAGTGTCTTCTTCTTGGGTACCCTGCACATCTGAAGTTATTATGGGAGCTGCTGGTTCTTGTGTGGCAGCAACTTCCTCTGTATTTTCTTCAACAGCCACATCCATTGCTTCTAGAGACACTGGTTCTTGTGTAACAATGTCTTCTTCTTAGGTACCCTGCACATCTGAAGTTATTATGGGAGCTGCTGGTTCTTGTGTGGCAGCAACTTCCTCTGTATTTTCTTCAACAACCACATCCATCAGTCCTAGAGACACTGGTTCTTGTGTAACAGTGTCTTGTTTTTCCTTCTGCTGCTGAGATTGAATGTCTTCTTCAGTGTGCAGCTGCTCCTCAAGGATTTTAGTATCGCTTGAGGATTGTGTTTGGACCTGCTCATCTTCACTCCAATGCATATCGGGGATGGTATCCATTTCGGGGTTATCTTCTAGTTGCATTTCAGGAGTCCTTGCTACAATCTCCAAGGATGTTGGTTCTTGTGTGACAACATCCTGGCTTACTTCTTCATCCCCCTATTGTTGCAGTTCTTCTTCTATAATTTCTGTATCATGGGAACATTCTGGGGTTATAGTATAGAATTCTTTATTAAGCTCCAGAGTGTCCTCCATCCCAGGTTCTTCTCCCACTTGCTCAGTCATTTGGACAAGTACACTCAGGGATGTTGGTTCTTGTGTTACAGCACCCTGTTCAAGTTCATCATTGTCTTGCCTTTGTGGCTCTGATTCTAAAATTTCTATGTCATAGGAGCATTCTGGAGTTAAAGTACAATATTCATCCCCCCCATCAGGCATGATTTCATCCCTTGGTTCCTCTTCCCTAGAGTTGGTGGCAACTTCAGCAAGAATATCCAATGATGTTGGTTCTTATGTGACAACATCTTCTTTTTCTGCAGCTCTCTCTATTGTAGGTGTAGACTATTGCATTGTACAGGAACGAATTAAATTCTTGTGACCTGCTTCCTTAAATATTTCCCCACAGGTGGGACAGACCACTCGCTCTTCTTCCTTGCCAGGCTCAGTAGAATTTGATCCCTCCAGTTGATCTGCAGCCTCCACCAATGTGTGCATTTTCTTTTCACCCTGTTTCCTGCAAGTTTCTTTCCAAGTTTCCAATTCTCTTCTAAGTGTTTGGATTTCCTCTTTTAATAGCGTATTCTCAAACAGAAGTCCTTCAATTTGGGTTTCTTCCTCGACTGGCCCTTGTGGAGCGTCCCTTGGCCTAGGTTCAAGGATAGGGAACTCAATTTGTGCCTCTAAGGTTTCCCATCTATTTCTTGCTGCTTCTGCTGCTGCGGCTATCCTGGTCCTTTTCCTTCTTATTGGTGGGGTTATCTTAATTTCATCAATTAATCTCTTTCTTTTCTTTTGTGGTGCTGGAATGTCAGGATTCACAACTGAGGTAGAAGGAATGCCCCTTGTTCTAACGTTTTCTTGCTCCTCAGGCTGTTCCTCCTCAATCAAAGTTCCTCCCCACTCAGGTGAAGATTCAATGGTTACCAGCTCGATATTTCCTTCCATTGCCATGGCTCTGTCACCTTCAGGTTCAATTGTCGCAGCATTTAGTGCTGCTCCAATTTCACCTTCTGCTTTCAGAGCTTCCCTGTTATTTGGGTCTTCCACAAGATTTTTATTTGCATCCTCCCTCAATTTCTCTATTTGTGCCCTTGGTTGCTCTTCTTCTGATTCAGTTTCACCCCCCCCCCCCCCAACTACATTGGAAGGACTCCGGTCCTCCTGTTATGGATGAGCTTGTTCCTATTCTATTGGGACACTAGGAAAGGGAGCGGTTTCCTGAGCTCGAGCTGTGAATTTCTCCCAGGTTATATTATACTGAGCAAGGGTTCTCAAGATTATCAATTTGATAATACCATGGTGTGTCAATGAGGAGAGTGGGTGCTTGGTAGCTTGGACAAATCCTGCCATATGATGCAAATCATGAAGCAGATAATATGGAATGTTCAACAAAATCCTATGGCAGAGATGAGATAGTAGAGGCAGTTCAGAATTATAAACAGTTTGGTACCTACCTTCACAAGTAATGTATTTCTTGAGGAAGACAGCAACCTAATCCCATGGCTGCGGCAATGAGTGCAGTGCTATCCCTCTTCTTGACGTTTGAACCTGCTCCCCCTCTATTAAAAAGGCTTTCAATGCTGTAGTAGTGGGGACTCGACGTCCAAACCATGCCCTTCCCACCTGATGGATGGCAGTAACCTCAGAGATAATGGCCTCAGAGACTTCGATGCGCAGCCCCCAAACCTCAGAGTAAGTTTCTGCGAGGTTTAGAGCAAATTGTAAGGCTGCTTCATGATTGAAGCCATCCAAGCGTTCGAAAAATTGTGTCCAACCGGCGGCTTGAAAGATGGCAAAAACCATAGCATTTTTCCTGAGATCCTGTGTATTTGAAGGTTCGTAACGAGCTGGGATCCCCATGGACCTATCTACAGACTAAGGTTGCTGTTCCATAGATTATAGAGTCTGAGAATGGAGGTTACAGCATAGAGGATGCATGAATCGCCGAGAGGAGATGTTAGGGAATGGGTAAATTTGGAAAGTTCAGCACACCAAAACATTCGAAATTTTATGCTGAATTGGGGAAGGTGGTGGTTATTAGTCTTTACATCGCACGGGGGAAAGAGTTAATTAGGCCATAATGATGATGCAAATAGAGGTATGACTGACATTGTTAAATCATATCAATACTTAATCATGTGATTAATCAAAGCCATACCTTTTGAGACTGCGTGCTGGATATCCTTCGGAAAATAACAGAACGTGTGGTTGCTGACGTTGCAGAAGCCGAACTCATGCGCAGTCATTAATTTAATCATTAAAAATGGGATACTGCAATAATTCTTTCCGGCAGTGAAGCACAAATCATCACGTCCACATGGTCGAAATTATGGAAAAAAATTGTCACCTTATGGACCAGTTCGTCGGCACGAAGAGGAGGATTCGGATCCATATCTAGCAGTTTTAATGGCGTAGAAAGTGATTTTCCAATAACACAGGAGTTACCACCGCAGCTTTTGAAACAAAAACACAGATTGTAATGCTGGAAACATCAGCCACATATAGCAGATTTGCATCCGTCAGAAAAGATGTTGCAGCCACTGGAAACAGGTTCACGGCTGCCGAAAAAGATGTTGCAGCCACCGAAAAGGATGTCGCAGCCACCGGAAAGGATGTCGCAGCCATCAGAAAAAGGTTCACGGCTGCCGGAAAAGATGTCGTAGCCTTCGGGGAAAGGTTCGCGGCTGCTGGAAAAGATGTTGTAGCCGCCAGAAAAATTATTTAAAGGGAAGAAAATATGGCGTGGAAAAGCATAAGGAATCAACTCCCATTTGACAGGCCCAATCTGGTCGTACCCCTGGGCGCTTTCCTGCAATTTTTTTTGGAAAAACAACATCAAACGAGAAGATCAAATGCAAAAGGAAAAAAACAATATAATGAAAATAGGAAAAAAAACACAATTATTTATGTACAGTAATTCAAGCGCGATCTATAGTTTAAGGATTGACAGAGGCAGAGAGAAGTTCCTGCCCTAGTGCCAGCTGATAATTTGGATCAGCGGCAATTTGCGAAATAAATGCATCTTTGGAAATAGGCTTACGGTACAGTCGTAGCTTGTGACCATTAGCAAATAATGGTACGCGGTTTTCATCAATGGTCACCAGGCGGACAGTGCCATTGTCAAATACCCTGTCGACCAAGTATGGGCCTAGCCACCTTATGCGTAATTTACCTTTAAAATCCCTTTTGAATCTGGAATCATATAGTAATGCCCAGTATCCCTAACAGAAGACCTTGTTTTTAATGAGTTGGTCATGCCAATTAGATCTCTGTTGCTAAATTAACACAGTTTGGTCTACTGCAGCTAACTGATTCTCGTCCAGTTCATTCAGTTGATTTAATCTTCTCTTTTGGGCTTCAGTTACATCCAAATTCACTTTGGTGGCTGTCTTCAGGGTTTTGATTTCAAATTGAATTGGAAAGATGGAACTTTTTCCATACACTAAATCATAAGGAGAGAAACCTGTGGTGTTACGCCAAGTCATGCGATATGCCCATAGTGCTTCCGGAAGCCTGTCAGCCCAATCTCTTTGATGGCTCTTAACTGTCTTCGTAAGGATGGATTTGATAACTTTATTAATTCTTTCCACCTGGCCATTGGCTTGGGGGTGGTAAGTTGAAGCCACTCTATGCTGAACATGATACTTCTGGAGCAGGGATTCAAATTGATGCGACATAAATTGCGGTCCCCCATTGGTAACTACTTCCTTAGGTACCCCAAAACAGGTAAACATTTCATTGTATAGAAAATCAATCACAGCCTGGTCATTAGCCTTAGCCAGGGCTACAACTTCTACCCACTTGGTCATATAATCGGTACAGACCAGAATGTAGGATTTCTGTTTGGAATGAGGGATGATAGGGCCAACGAAATCCAGAGCCCATCTATCAAATGGTTCAACTACTGCTTGAGGTTGTAGAGGCATCTGATCTGTTCTATTGGGATGGCCCATCCTTTGGCAGCTGTCACAGGACTGAACATACCTTTTAGCATCCCTAAAAAGAGTTGGCCAATAGTAGCCCATCCTCAGTGCTTTGTGTCCTGTTCTTTTATCTACAAAGTGTCCCCCACAAGGTTCATTGTGACAGGCCTTTAGTATATGAAAGATTTCATCTCCTCTTACACATCTTCTAATCTCAAGATCGGGTCCTGTGTAGAAGAGATGACCATTTACCCAACAATACCTGGCACTTTGCTGGATGATTTTTCTCTTTTCTCATTTAGACATATGTGGTGGGAGCTTTCCTGCAACCAAATAATTAGCAATGTCTGCATACCAAGGGGAATGAGCTGAAAGTGCGAATAGATGTTCATCTGGAAAAGAGTCCTCAACAGGAAAACTATCATCACTATTAGTGAAACGAGATAAAAAATCAGCGACAACATTTTATTTCCCAGGTTTATCTATGATAGTAATATCAAATTCTTGTAATAATAAGAGCCACCTGGTCACTCTGGCATTAGTGTCTGGTTTGTTCATCAAATACTTAATGGCAGAGTGGTCAGTGTGCACAAATGTAGGATACCCAGTAATGTAATGTCGAAATTTATTAATGGAGTAAACGATAGCTAAGAATTATTTTTCAGTGACAGTATAATTAAGTTCAGCAGGGGCTAAGTTTTTACTAACATAATAAATTGCATAAGGTACTTGACCATCCTGTTGTCCTAAAACTGCTCCAATGGTAGTGTCAAAGCATCTGAAGAAATATGAAAGCGTAGGGTCCAATCAGGTCCTCTCAAGATAGGAGCTGTGGACAGCTTCTCCTTAAGCTTATCAAACACCGTCTAGCATGCTTTACTCCAAACAAACTGGACATCCTTCATTAACAGATAAAACAAAGGAGAAGCAAGTTTAGAAAAATTTTCTATAAATATTCGGTAGTATCCAGCATGCCCCAGGAAACTTCACACCTCTTTTTGAGTTGCAGGGGTAGGTATATTTTTTATCACCTTAACTTTTGACGGGTCCACATGAATACCATTGACAGAGATGAAATGCCGCAATACTACCCCTTCACTCATCATCATATGGCACTTTTCAGTGCTTAATGAGAGCTGGTTTTGCTCACAGCGAGTTAAAACCTTCTTTGAATTTTTCAATGCTTCCTCAAAATTCCTTCCATAAGGATTAAAATCGTCCATAAGGATTTCCATACTATCATTAACTAACTCAAAAAATATGCCAATTACAACTCTTTGAAATGTTGCTGGTGCATTACATAAACCAAAGGGAAGCACTCTATAGGAAAATGTTCCCCATGGACAAGTGAAGGTAGTTTTATCCTGGTCCTTAGGAGCAATCTGAATCTGATTGTACCCACTAAACCCATCCAGGAAGGAGAAGAAATTCTTCCCTGAGAGGGTGTCGAGTACTTGGTCAATAAAGGGCAAAGGGAAGTGATCCTTTTGTGTGGCCTTGTTCAGCTCTTTGTAGTCGACATAGACTCTCCATTTACCATTTTTCTTGGGTACAATTACGAGCGGGGAAACTCACTCACTATCTGAAATAGGATATATAAATCCTGCTTCCAAGAGTTTCTAAATTTCTTCATTCACTATGTCCCTCAGATTGGGGTTCATTCGCCGTTGAGGCTAGCACACAGGTCGGGAGTCATTTTTAATATAAACATGATGAGTGCACAGATTAGAGGGAATACCCCTCATGTCTGTATACTCCCAGGAGAACGCCCCCTTGTGTTCTTTGAAGAGACTGATCAGGCACTTCTGTTCATCTAAGGAGAGATTAGGATTAATATTCAATGTTTTTCCAGACTCTACCTCAATAGGAATACTTTTCGAGTTTTTCAATACTGGGATTATGTGTGTGTCACCGACTAGCGTTTCTTCTGTGAGATTCTCTTGTTCTTCCTTCCTCAAAGTAATGTTCAGAATTTGATAAAATTCTTTATTGACTGAAGTGGGTTCACTAATGAAATTATTAATAGTATCATCTTCTATTTCATTCTTAAAAGTTAAGGCCTTCCCTATAGTTAATAGTGGCTGGACGTCCTCCTCTTCCTCTGGCTCAATCCAAAAAGAGGTTTCAGCTTCTAGACTTGGCCGAGCTGGAGGGTAAAGGGTGAGGTTCTTCATCTCGGTGCCATCAGATATGGTCATAGACCCAGATCAACAGCTGGTACAAGCATCAGCTGTGGCTAACCAAGGTCTTCCCAAGATTAATGGGTGTCCTCCTAGCTGTGACTTTGGTTGTAACACCAAGAAGTCAGCAGGATATTCCCATGAATCAACTGAGATGACGAGATCATCCAGAATTCCTTCGGGTTTAATGGTGGATCTGTCTGCCAATTCTAAGATAGTGGGGGTCGGCCTAAGATTGGTGAGCCCAAGTTTCCTTACAATCTCAATTGTTATGACATTAATCGCTGCCCCTAAATCTACTAGTACGTTAGGTATCTGTGTATGCCCTATCTGCACAGTGACAGTGGGATTTCCAGGGTCGTCATACTTAGTCACTGGGGTTTTTCCTATTATCAATGCAGATAATTTCCCTATGACGTGAACAGTGGGAGGATCCCTGGGCTTCCTTTTTGGTTTCTTGGTGCACAGGTCCTGAACAATTCTAGCATAAATAGGTACATCTTGAAGAGCTTGAAGGAGGGGGATTTTGACATAAAGATTCTTTAACTCTTCGAGGAGGTTAAAATGAGGTTGCCCCCTTGCCCTTGGTAGCATCTATCTCTCTAGGTATGGCGGTTGCCTAATCAGCTGGGTAGGATGTGTATTACTAGATTTATCATTTTGTGTTTCAGTCGTCCCATCTATGGGATGTTCAGCATCTTCAATAATAGGAATTGTATCGGATGGATGCTGTGGACTCACTTCTTCCTCATGCACAGAAGGTGAAGCATCTTCTGTAATTACAGGTTCTATTACTTTCCCTAATCGTAAACGAATATCGTTACAAGGTACAGGGGAAAGGGAGTAAGCTGGCATGTTGACAGTCTCCAATTGATGGACTGTTTTATTATTTGGGTTAGGATTAGGTTGAGCAGGCAGCTGAGGTCGTATTGGTACATTAGGGACAAAATTGTTCTGCAGTTGCAGTTGCGATTGCTGATGAGGGTATTGAGGATATTGAGGATATTGAGGAGAGTATGGCAACTGTTGCGGTGGAGGTGGTTGAGGAAACTGGTTCCCTGGATGGAAATTCCTCCATCCAGGAGACCACGAAGTAGGTTGGTGTGGTGGCTATGTCCAAGGATTCCATGAGTTATAATTTTGTATTGCAGGTTGTGAAGGGTTCCACTGAGAAAAATTTGAAGGGAACTGTGTATTCATATTTTGCATATTATTCCAATTTCTCATATTATTCAAAAATGGAAACGAGTCCGGGGACATACCTTGATTTCGAGGTTGCCAAGGTTTCTTCTGTGCAATGAAGTAGGCCGATTCCACCTCTGGAGTTGATGCCTGCAGGACAGCCTTCACTTGGGGAAGTGAGGGACATTTGTTTGTGTCATGGTTTAATTTGCACAGCTGACACACCTCTACTTTATCAAGCAGGCACTCCCTCAGAGGATGGTTCTTTCTACATCGAGGACAGAACACACCGAGTGTGAGGTCCTCCACTGCCTATTTTTGTTTTGCCTTCAGGACGTCGATCTACGAGGAGATAGAGATCATCATTTATGTTTTAAATTTTTCAAGGAGATTGCGTATCTCTGCATGGGTGGCTCCTCCATTAGATGACTTCTGAGTCCTATCAAAGACATCGCATTCTAGCTTATCCTGTTTGTCCCACCTGTTGTTCCTGGAATATCCCCTGGAGTACCTCTTACATAATTCCACAATCTTCCCAAAAGATTCCTTGGAGATATCTCCCTTTCCTAATAGGTTCAACATATCTAAGCAATCATCCCTAATCCCACGAAGCAGGATTATCTTGAGCACGTATAGCCTCATGTTCGTCTGCCCTACTCTTTGCACATTGTATAAAATCCTTTCTACAAAATCCTCCAGACTCTCGTCCTCCTTCTGCACCATTTTGAACAATTCTTCTCTTTTGTCCATGGTATTGCAATATTCCTGATATTTCTCCAGGAACACCTGTTTCATTTTATCCCAATTAGCAACAGTTCCTCTCCCCAGGCTCATGAACCAATGTACTGCGTTGTCCTTCAGGGTGGTAGGGAAGAGTTTTATCTTTTGTGCATCGGTGACGTAATCGTAGCTGCGACAGAGGATATCGAACTCAAAAAGGAATTCGTCTGGATCTTTTGCCGCTCTTCCATGGAAGTGAGGCAACACCGATGGTGAGATATTTTTCATAGGGGCTTTCCCCTCTGGCTGTTGAATCGGGAATTGTAGTGTAGCCATCGTTCCTTCAGGAAAGGAGTGATTGTCATGATGATAGTTTTCCCCCATTGCCTCTTCCTTGTCAGATTCATGTCTGTTGCTCATCTCCTCTTCAGTTTTCTCCTCCTTGTTCGTTCCTGTGTTCTTTTCTTCATTTTTTTCTTCGTTCTTTTCCTCGTTCTTTTCTTCGTTCCTCCACTCATCAATACTATTTTGGTGGAACTACATCCACTCTTCTTCAGTTACAACCTTCCCGTAAATGTGGTAGACCGGGCCTCTACCAGCAGGTCCCGTTGTAACAGCTGTGTCCTTTTCTGTAGGGATATTTGAGGAAGTTGTGGCTGCTCATGTATTCTCCACTGTGGATCCTGATGCTAGTGCCCCAGGATCGGCAGGGTATCTTCTGATAGGAGTCTCTTGATGGCGAGCCCTGGTGGATGAATCAGTTCTGTCAACAATATCATCAATGAATGCCCTTCTGCCCAATTGTGGACCTTAACTGCGACCCAAGCCACCTGCACTGTTAGTATTTTGCGGGGTTTTGGGAGTTGAAAGCTGATCACACTTTACCCTTCTCGTATTCATGTAACCCAAATCATTACAACAAAAGAGATGGAAAATACTGACTAGAAACAATTACAAAATGCAACTAATGATGGTGTTTAATATTTATCCTTCCCCGGCAACGGCGCCAAAATGTCGAGCACCCGATATGCAAGTAGATTACTACCAACATACAGAGTGTACAATATTTATTGTCAACCCGAGAAAGTCTTGTATTTCAAAGGATAAAATGCACAGTATATGCTTAAACACAAAGTCACTGCAATTGAACACTACTATCCTCTATCAACTATGCTCATCCCAAGAGTCTATGCAATCCCATTTATCTTCTAAGTACTACAATCGTAATTACTTTCTGCTATGCATTAAGGAAAGATAACAAGGATTCAAATTACAATTGTAGATGAAATGAAATCCTATTCACATCCCTGAATGATTAATTCACCTATTCAATCTGATTACTCTAGGAAACCACAAGCATAAATTGAATATTGATCTAGGGATTCAATTGCAAAAGATTGAGTTCAGCTACTCTAAGAATTTGAAATGCAGGAACGAAATTCAACAATCATAACAGTAAAGACAAACTGCAAGGATTCATGGAACATGACTAAGACCTCAGGATGAACAGAGCTATTTACAGCTACCACACGAATTGCATAAAAGATAGTTACCTACTCAGTCGACTGTCACTCTATACCACTTACAGATCTCAAGGAAATGCAATCACAATCACACTGTAAAGCCACACTTACTACAACTGCGTACAAAAGGAATAGAATTAACAGGACATCAAACAACAAATGAATTAAAAAGTCCTAATTTAACTCAGCAATCTCTGTGGAAGGCGGGCCCAGCCTTCACACAGAGATGCTGGATGAACAGGTGTGAAACTCTTAAATCAGAAGTAACTCCTTGTATTAAAAAGTAGAATGATTACACAATCCTCCTCTCACAACTAATACAGTGAATGAATTATATGTTTAGAAACCCCCTGGGTTGAGACAACTCTCCATATTTATATCATGGAGATTGTAACACCTGATCCTATTCTGGGGCAGCCATGAAGATCTCTGATCTTCAGGCGCCCTAAATAACACTAGTTGTTACAAACGTGGCATGGTGAAGAAATATACAGCACAGGAAAGCTGTTAGCCGACCCAGGAGTAGCGATATTTTCTGATCAAAACCACACCCGAGCAGAAATGTACTGAGGATCTGCAATTATAGCGCATTCTATTATAGCTTCCTTGTCATAGCTCTGTCTAGGATGTCACATTAGAACCACGTGCCTTGGATGCTGATAGGAGGCCTGAGGATCAACTTGAGCAGTGAATATCCCTCCTTGTTGAGACTTGTTCAGCCCAATCTTCCTGCAGTCCACTTATCTCAAGATACCTTTATAAACCATAACATGTTAGCACATTTGAGAGATACACAGCTTCAATTATCACAATCATAAGTATTAATGAGATAAAGCAATGACCAATCATACCTTGGTAGTTTGAGAAGTAAAGTGGAAATAACATGTATGATTGGCATGCTGAATGGGGTAGGATAGGGGAAGAAAAGGTGATTAAGGATGGTTAAAAGAGGCCATTTCTGGGCTCAACACCTACCACCTTGCCAATGGTATATACTACTGTCCTCAAGGGGAGATCCACTAGACACTTGATCTGTAGCTTTCCCGATTGGGATTCTATACCCAATGAGCAATGTTGGTCGATGATATCATCCAAAGAGCCTTCTCCCCCTCATGCTCCAGATAGAACCACAGGGCTTCCCCTCATAGATAAACCAGTTAGAAAATAAATATCCTCAATTTGTATAGGAAGGATGTGGACTCCCACCAAAAAATTCTCTTAGTAAGGATCCCACATGTCTATGATGTACTCTAGAAACTGAACATGCGCTTTCATTCCAGGGATCTAGAAATACTTAAGAAGCCCGCAATTCTGTAAAGCCTCAATGGTGGCTGGTTCATTTGCAGCCTGGGTTTTTGGGACTTCATGTTCCCTTTCTTTCCAAATTACCATGATGAATCTGTGACATGCAAAATTCATAATTATAAAGTATATCATGGCTAAAATAAATAAATACAGATAACATTATAAATTGAAAATCTAAGAAACATGAAAAATTATTTTTTGGGAGGCTTAGGGTTTTTATTTTTCTTCTTTTTTCTCCCACGGCATGGCTAGTGTTCACCGCGACGCTTCTGCCTTTGGAGTGTAGAGTGTCGGGGTGCCTTTCTATTGTGGACAGAGCATCGACGATTCTCTTGTCCCATCTTGACAGAGCGTCGTCGGGGGCGCTGGCCGACGGCCAAAAACCTTAAAAAGAAAATATTTTTGCCTTCTAAATTGGTTCAAATCCCCTATTAGAACGATTAATCCTATATCCTATCGTTTCCAAAGGAGAATTTGTAATCTATCTTACTTTCAAACCATAAAAAAAATTTTCAAGAACTTGGAATTAAATAATGCAAAAGAAACAAAATGACATTTATTGGACATGGAAAGAGAGAAGGATCAAAGGCTTACCTCTTTTATGGATAATGAAGCAACAATGAAGTGGAATACCCTTGCCAAATCACAAGGGGAACTCTTACTATCAAATCCAACTTCCAAAACTCACAAATGGTAAAAAACAAGTGGTAAAAATAACTTACATACCCTTTCTATTTATAGAATATTTGGAGTTTTCAAAAATACATTGTAATTTATTTAATTTTGAAATCCAAATTATTTTGGTAAAAGTGGGTTTTTATTTTTTACTCTCTAAAGTTTTGAAAAAATGGCTTTTAATGGTGTTTTTTCAGTTTTTTCAGGTGAATATTGGGTCATGGTTATGATTTAATCTATTTTTATATTTTTCAACCTCAGAGCAGAACTGAAAAAGTACTGAGCGTCATTTACACTTTTTGCATGCTCATTAAAATTCCAGTAGAAAGGTGTCAAGCATACTTTTTCGCTTTTTTCAGACTCGTAAAAAGTGGATTGTTAAAAAGGAACCTAGTTCGGGAGTTATATTTAAGCTCTTTTCAGTCTCCTCAAAACACAAAAATATTGCCAAGCGAACTTGTTTCATTCATGCTTGTAAAAGAATCAGAATGGTCGACTAGTCGGGGGTAGGTTATCTCTTTTTTGAACCAAATGGCCTTATTTAGGAAAAAGGACCTTTTGGAGTCTTCTTAGTCATTTCAGACTCTCTAAACATGAAACTACAAATGAGTTTGCTTTCATCGAACTCGTAAAATTATACGGTGAAAGACCCTATTTGGGAACAAACCCCTCCTTTCTTAGGTTCATGAAAAATATGAGAATGGACTCATTGCTTGATGAGCTTCAATGAGTGTTTGTTACCCTCTTTGGACTCATAACAATGAAAAGAGGCACTCACGTTTCGAGGTGGGGAAATTAAAGGAAAGGGGAATGGTTTTCATTTGTTTATATGGCAGTACTCTACAATCCACCTTTGAACATGGCACCTGTTTGCAGTTGCATATCTGAACAGTTGGGTTTTTCAGCTTGTATCCAAGTCGATCCACTTTTACCTGACTCCTTTGAGTCAGTTCAAAGAATGCTTTGTCAAATTCCTTGTCTTGCACCTGGTTATATTCTCGTTTAAGTCAAAGTTGCCAAGTCATGTGTCGTGCTGTCAAAATGTTCAAAGGATGTCTCTCCTAGAAGCATAAATCCTTAGTAATTTCATTTGTCCTTAAGATTCAATCATTGTATGAGTCAGTTCGTTACTTCAAATCAGTTTTTGTTCCTAGTTTTGTGTCACTGATGTGGGAATCATCATGGCCCTCCTGTGACAAGTCTATTCCTATCAACTTTAGATCATTATCTAGGAATTAGACCTAGAAACCTAGATGGTACCTTGGGCCTGCATGCCTCAATGTAAGGTTACCTCACTTTCGACATGAGTTTAGATCATTGACTCTTGATTGAAAGATCTCATCAAGTGTTCAACTTCAAGTCATTCATTCACATTCGATGGTATGTACCGAGATACCTTGGAGATCATTGTCATCAATGATGATTACCCTCGCACTTGTTAACAATTTATATTATTGACTGGTAATCAAGTGGTTTATACCATGTTCAACGTCAAGACATTGTAATCACATAGATTCATATCGTTTGGACATCGGGATGAAGACCTTGATTGGTTAGGATTTCTCATCATCATTGCCTATGCTCAGGTTGCGTTTGGAGATCATTCACAATCATGACATGGATCCACATTGTATGTTTGGTGGCTGTGTTCTATATCTTACATTGAAAGGCATAGATCTACTTTTTATATCTCATAGCTATGTCCTACTTCTTGTAGCAGTCATTCATGTATCTACAATGTATCATTAGTATCCATGACATGGTCATCATCATATATCTGTAGTGTATTGGTACACAACTATGATTAGGTAGGATAAAGTCAGTTACTAGTCCTATATGAGCCCATCTCTCTTTGCCTTTGTATCAGATAAAAAACTTTGAAAACTATTTCACCTATCACCTTCTTCTAGCTTCATACTTTGGGGGGGATTTTGTTGCACCTAGAAATCTCACATTGCTTAGCAGCCTCTATGAGAATTTAAATTTGCCCTTTAACCTCCCTGAAATCCTGGCATGAGTCACCTTGGTCACTTTTTTCCTTGACCTAGAAAGTATGGCACTTCTTGGTGTTTCGCACAGAGTGTCCCTGACACCTGACCTAGTTGATTAAAAGGAATCGTTTTCCCTCTCCTTTGACAAAAACCCTAGGTTGATGCTCCTGATAGTTCCGCTAAAAGCGTCGGTGGTCAGTTAAAAGGAAAAAATAGATGTTTCTAGAAGCTTTCCTATGAGAGCCTTCGTGGAATTAGTTCCTATATGCTTGGGAGAGGTGGAATTCGCTTCCCTCACCTATAGGGATCTTATTCTATCCTTTTTCCAAGTCATCTCTTGAGTTCTAGGCCTATAAATGGAGCCTTCATGAAGAGAGTGGGGGAGGCCAGAAAAAGCATCCTTATGCTGCTAGTTTGAAGTCTGAGTCAGAGGAAAAGTAGAGGTAGCTTGTGTTTGGAGAGGTCTTCATAGTCATAGGATATTGTAGACATTCTTGATTGAGACAGAAGCCATTGACATCAAGGCTTTTGGTTGTACTTATTTCTCATCCATATATTAATACAAAGACATTACCCTTTCTTATATTTGATTGTAGTGTTTGTAATTAAATATTATTGGATTCCTTGATCACCAATATGGATAGTCAGTTATCATGATGCTCTCATCCCTTTTGTTTGTCTTGTGATCTCTTTTACAGATGTTGAACCATTGCACAGACTTTCTAGAGAGAAGATAAGTGGATCCAAGGTTGAGGTATAATGTGCTTTATGTTAATTGATTTAATTATTCAACGAAAGGATATGTTGCTGTGTCTTTTTCTTCTGTAGTTGTGTCTTACATTGCAGAGCAACAAGTAGTGTCCGCACTGGTTGAGAATTCACATTAACATATAAACAAAAATTGAGTCAAAATATATCATGCCTAACCTATGAATGTTTAATCCATGCAAAATTAATAGTATTAGACATCAAATCAATTGTCCATTTTATCTTCCATAATAGCAAATTAAACTATGCAGGTGGATGAACATGATTCAACAAATCTTTCAGCATGTGATCTAAACCAAAATAGTTAGAGACAATTATAAGGTTAATATATTGTCAAACAAAGATTAACTTTCCTAAACATCAAATCTTCTACAGTTGACTAAGATCGACTCTCTTCTAGTTATATCCAAGGATATGACCATTCCAACTCCATGCAAACTAGAGATAAAATCATCCCAAAAATCATGATCCAAATAAGAAATTGTATGAAAATAATCATATTGGATCATCATAAACAAAGTAAATTCCTATCCATGGGAAAACTTATTGTAGGGGGGGCTTCATTTTCATAAAAATGAAAGGTATTTGTTGGGTATCCCAATAGTACGTCTTTAGAAAGAGAATGCCATTATCTATATAAACCATAGTATAAAATATAATTTCATAAATGTTATTGTGGCTAAAACATTGCAAGTTCTTGCAAAGAAAATTCAAAGCATACAAATTGAGGGTGAGAATGTTCAAATTTTTTAATATTTGAATATTATACCATAGATAAATATGTGTTGCATTCATATTCTAACCAATTGATATGAATGATGTGGAAATTTTCCTGGGATATCCTTGGATGGACTCAGTTGGTATAGTTAATATTAATGTGTAAAAGTAGTTTTTGAATCTTTGGTAAAAGAAAAACAAAATCACATTGAATGATATCTATGTTTCTAAAGATTATAAGGTGGCACATGAATAATTTTTTGCGGCATCTATTGGCATATCAAATGAATATTTTACAGGTTAAAACAGGCCTAAGAGAGTGGTATTCCAAGATGGATGCTTTTCTTCTCTTGCAAAACTTCCAAAGGTGTAAATCATATACAAATGTGTATATATAGTAGTCTGATGGTCATTTTATTATTATTGTTTTATATGTTGATGAATTAATGATTACAGGTAGCACAGTTACTTCTATTTCAATCATCAAAACTGCTCTCCACGATACATTTGAAATGAGTGATTTGGGGCTCTTAAAATAATTTTTGGCGCTCGAAATTGAGCAAAACTCTGATGGGATAATGGTCACTTAGTAAAAATACATATCAGACCTATTATTCAATTTTAACATGGCTATATGTAGATCTGATCCATTCTCTTTCCTTTTAGGGATCGGCCTTGAAGAAGGAAAAAGCAGACCTCCCATGGGCTGCAATATTTATCGACAACTGATTGGTAGCTTGTTGTACTTGAATCATTCTCGGCCTGATATCTGTTATGCCATGAATGCTGTATCAATATACATGCAGCAGCCCCATTATATTCATTGGAAGGCAGCCAAGAGGATCCTCCAGTATATTCAGGGAACCGGGACCTACGACATTCACTATGCTGCAGACTCCAAGCTAGTGCTAGTTGGGTACACAGATTTCGATTGGGTGGGTGATTATATTGATTGGAATTATACTTACGAATATTTATTCATGTTTGGTGGTGGCTCCATTTTTTTTTCTAGCAAAAAGTAGGTCGCCATAGCATTGTATGCAACAGAGGCCGAGTATCGAGGAGTGGTGAATGCTTGCATCCAAGCTGTTTGGTTGCAAGGAATTCTTTCAAAGTTTGATCTTGGTAGTACTTTGTCCACTGTCCTCTTTTGTGACAATCAAAGTGATATTATGATATCCACAGATCCAGTTACTAGGAAGAGGACCAAGCATGTAGAGATACACATGCACTATATCAGGGAGCTAGTGCATGACAGGATCATCAATCTGCAATACTGCCCAACTTATGAGTAGATTGCAGACATCTTCACCAAGAGATTTTCAGAAAAGAAGTTCACTTACCTCTGTTCACTGTTGGGGGTGAGTTCATTAGGGTGATCCAACTAATTTTAGTGTTTAGCTTGAGGGGAGGTTTTTCCCATTGGTTTTTCCCTCTTTTCCTCACTTAGTTTGTTTTGAGCATTGTTTGAGTTTTAGTATTGTACAGGGTGACCTATGGACTTTGTTGTCGGGGGGCCCTAGCATTCTTATGCACTTTATGTTTTCTACTTCTCCTGAGTATAGCTTAAGGGGGGGTGTTGGAGACATTTACCATCATACACACTTATTTTGGTCAATTTGGCCTAGTTAAACCACTATACTAAGTTTTATTGAAATAATTGACATTAGAGGAGCACTATATGAAATCAACATGAGCACACACACCTACCTTCTCCTTCATTTGGGGAGGCTAACTGGATCACTTTGGGGGAGATCTGAGTGTCATAAATGCACTTAATTGATAACTAATGGTTAGAATCAATTAAACAAAGTAGTGAAAGCACCTCCATTCATTAAATTGATTATTTAATTAATATTTAATGAACTGGAGTCAACAGGGGCACCTCCAAACACCTCTGATGGTCGGTTAGACTTCAGTTAACCTCATCGGGGTTCGTTGGAATGAATGATGCGATACCACTTGTTGGTTAGCATGCAATGACATGTTTCTGAGCTATTTTAGTTAGACTCAATCATCTATTTCACTCTGACCTTAGTTAGGACTCGGTTGAGTCAATTAGGATTTTGATCAGTGGTTAACTGGTGTGTTCACTATGGCTTATGGTCAGTTAAGCTACATCCATTCATTCAATTCGAATGACCTCCTTGGGAATTCAAATTGTCTTTCCATTCATGCACCTTGCATGATCATTGTATTGTATCATCATTATTTCATTTGATTATATAGAGTTGCTAATTCCATTGCAGCACCATTTTGCCAATTTTATGCATATTTGTCTATATTCTTTGTGAGACTATGTTTTTAGTTCCTAGACCATTGTGACAAATTAATAAAATAAACATTCCATCTATGAAGGTTATTTGTCTCTCCTTTCAGTTGTATCAGTTAACAAGTGTTATAGCGGATTTCGCCACACTAGGTGAATCACACATTGTATGGCCTTCCCCTGTCCCGCTGCAGACTCATTATCCCCTATGGACCATTTGTTGTCTTTTGATGTACCATTGACCATCCCTAAAAACATTAGAAAAATGATATACGCGGCATTTTCCCCGATAACCGTGTACATATGCGGATATTCCCTCTATAGTCACGTACATTGAGATGTGTGCATAATCCAAAACTGTTGGAGCATTCCTTGA